>WBMV01009424.1:169385-341992 GCA_013396655.1 Campylorhamphus procurvoides
GGCAGGGGGGGTGGTGGTGGTGGGTAGTTGGTTGGGGGTTTTTGTGTGTTTTTTTCTTAGCTCTCATCTTGTGTAGTTTCTAATACAAATTCTGTTTTAATGTTATTCAGTTAAAAGAACAACTGCCTTCATGAAACCCAGATCTATATAACAAACACAACTTTTTCCTAGAAACCTTAATTAGGAAGCGGCCTAGGTGTTTCATAGCACAAAATGATAGCTCTATAACTTCAGTGTTATAGGTGTAGGCACTGAAAGGCAGTACAAGCAAATCCAGGCAGAGAGACAAAGTTAAGGGGGAAATGGAGAAAAGCACAAGACAAGTGAGGAAACAGCTAAATTAATAAGGAATACTGCTTTTGCTATTCAATTGCCTGGTGGGTGCTCAAATTTTCAGAATAAAATTACCAGATCATTCAAAATCTATGTAAATATGAGGAGGCTATTTGTTTAAATCTTTATTAACCATATAAATGTGTCACTGCAGAGACGATGTGCCCCTGATGCAGAAAGCACTCCAGGTCACATGGCACAGAGATGGTCTACTTCTCTGTCCAACGCTTTCCCCCTTTCCTTCTCTCCTCCTCTTCTTTCTTCACACTGTGTCCAACTCTAACATCAAGTACCAGACTATAAAAATGAGTGGAATAATATTTTCTTGCTATATTGTAAACCCCTTGGTGCAGAGATTAGTGTCTGCTAATTTGCTGATTTGTGGTTTGCTGCATATTTTGGTTCCTAGTAACAATTTGGTCACAGTTAGATCCAACATAAACAGGAATAAAATGTTGTATAGTACATATATATATGCTGATATGCTAGCATGTATTCCACTGTAGTAGTCAGCTGTATGTTACCCTACTGAGTTTCCTTTCCCCCACATCTATATAAGATAGGAAATTTCAGATAAATTGACAGGAACAGAATCCATTTTCAACATTTTCCCTGCAGTCTTTTGTTGCTATTTATCACTCTTTAACACTTTAAGTCTGCAGCAGTGAAAGCCTCTGACCCTAATTGCTAGGCTCCATTTCCTCTTACCTTCATTAATTCCAGACAATTGCCCTGTTTGTTTAATTACATAGCACAACAAATCATGCTAATTCTGTTAGCCCCCAACTGGGATTCCTCGTGATGCAGGGATATCTGTAGTTGGTGAAAAATTAGGAGAGGCAGAAGTTAGGAAATTAATTCAATAATTCATCATCCTAGAAGCATGCCCAGACTGAAACTTCATTTGCAGACTCCTGTCCAATCTGAAAAGCTTGGATTTGAGATGAAGTCTGAAATCTTTCTCTCAGGGAGGCTGCTAAACTACTGAAAAGGTCTCCAGAGGGTCTGAGCTCTTTAGAGTTTATGTTTATATTTCCTTTCAGGAGCTTTGAGAAAGGAATTGTTCCCGTCGTTCTTAGTGGCTAGACAGTTACATTGCCACACACTGTTCTCTGTTGCTGAAAAATGAATTACAGTAGTTGGACACATAATATCAGTGGAAAAAACAAAGAGGAAAGAAAACAAAGCATATATACCCTGCCCTTCAGCCCTCTGCTTCTACGATTCATAAAGTCTCTGCACAAAGATTTACCTGGGGTTTTTTTCCCATCCCTAGACATTAATTTTAACCTTTCTGGAGATTCTTTGAAGGATACAGTAGGATATAATCCAAAATATAGTAATATAAATGTACATTTCCAAACAGTCTTTCAGTGAGTAACAATATATATTTGCTTCCTAATATAAGTAAAAAATTTGTGATGTATGTATACTGATATAATTTCAGTGGATTGACAAAAAGATTTATGAGTATTGCACTGCCTCAGAACAAGAGCCTGATAAAAATCTCAAGAATTAAAATTTATACCCAAGTGATATATGGCGCAACTCAATATGGAATCAACCTGGAAAAGTATTTATTTTAAAATTTGGCACTTTGTGATTCATTTGACTGTTGCATTTACTCGTAGATTCTACTATACCATTGGAGCATGTTGCGGCCACATCATCCCATATGAAATTTCCAATGAAAAATTGAATTCTTATAATCTGAAGAGAGAGAGGACACTTGTTTCTACCTGCTATGTACATATCATTATTTGGAGCAACGGGCTGTTTCAAAAGAACAAAGAGGAATCTACTGTTTCCAACCAATTATTTTTCTTAGAAACATATTTCTATTTGTCTGGGAAGCACACCAGTAAGCCCTAGACATGTTCACCTATTCTTAATATTGGCAAAAGTACAGTATTGTCAAGGGCGCACATTTGGGGGTAAATTGATTTCCCTCTTCTGATGGAAAAAATGCATGATATTCCAAAGTCTCTGAAAAAAACACAACCAAACAAAAAATCTCCAATAAACTGAAGCAGCATCCCTTTACATATTCATTGGAATAATTCCTAAGTGCATAAAGCAGCTTAGGTGATTTTCAGTCAGACCAAAAAGTTATATCTGGATGTGAATAGATGGCTATGTGGACTACTTTTCTATTTGAAAAGTGATCTGTGCACCACAAAATAATATATAGTATTACCAGAATACCCTCCTGGTGTCAGCTTTGTTATGAATGAATAGCATGGGGGAGTAGGAAACTTGCTTTCTTCCAATTTTTCCTTCAGTGCTTATACATTTATATTGAGATAAAAAATGCAACTGATGCATTTGCTGTTAAGCTGTTTTTGTGAGATATGCCCCATTCACTAGCACTGATCAAAGACATTGACAATTTGTGGTATAGAATTGCAGCTAAATCTGAGCAGCAACTGATAGGAGAGTGGAGAGAAGGGCTCTGTCATCTGCCTCCATTCCTACTGCACAAGTTCTTTGCAGAGAGACTAAAGACTGTCAGTGCAGTATGGTGTACTTAAACACAACAAGTGCCACATGCTCCAAGGGGTAGGATCTAGACTGTCCATGTGGGATAACTGTCTGCATACATGCAGGGAAATTTAGCTTTGAGGGCAGCTGTGAGGCCAAAAGAAGGGAGCCTGGGTAAGAGCAGTGCTACACAGCTCCATTTTCTCTCCAGCTACTGTAAAAAACTTTACAAACAGTTTTCAAGGGCAGCTTCATGTAAACGGCAGAGAGGTAGGTTACCCAAAGCAAAGGGAACTCTTTTAAAGAGATCTGCTGATGTATTTCTGAGAATCTTTTTATCCCATGCAGGACAAATTTTACAAAATATTTTTCCATTGTTCGTCTTCTGCCACATTTTTAAGAAATACCTCTTGCTTGCGTAATGTGAAGGAAAAGTGGTGCAGCACTGCTACATTGCAATACATTCAGCAAAGCTCTGACTTCTTAAAAAGAGCCTCAAAGGCAATCTCAGCAACCATGAGTTTTCTGAGTTCTAATCGTGTAGATGGGTCAGATGATGTGTTTTTCACTTTCCATGAGATTAGCATATCAGAAGACAAGGTCGATATATTATCTTCCTAAGATTATACTTTTCTCTGGATGTATCTCACCTGATGTGAAACAGATTGCTTTACACACTTCTTATACAGACTAATAATATTTGTAAAGGAGATTAGACAATCATCATGCTAGAGGGAATGATCATGGCTCTTTGCTTTACTCTATTACTGCAAAAATCAGGAAAAAATAGGCCCAAGTTTGTTTTAGGAGGACTCTACACTTCCAGATACTTCATGCTTGTGAGGTTAGGTGAACTTAGAAGAAAAGAAAGGAAATGAAAGAGTGAGGAAAACAGGTGTAGAACTAATTTCTCAGATTCAGATGAGGGCAAGTGTTCTTATCCATGCTTGTATTTTTTGTAGAAATTAAAATGAAATATTTGTGACTTTTACTGATGTTACAAAGGACATCCTTGGAAAAGAACAGCATTAGCAAAGTGTTATCAATGTGTTTGCAAGCTTTAACTGAATAATATAGAGAAAAATTTTGAGGCCCTTGGCTTTCAGGTAATCCAGATTATTTTGTTTCTTTTTTGGCAGTCTCACAGAAAGATGGGAGAGGAAGTTCAACAATATCAATGGGATTGTATGACTCCATCTGCACAGGAGTTTCTTGTGACAAAAGTCATAAATATGCAAACTGAGGATTTCCTTTCCTTTCTCCTTTCCTTTCTCCTTTCCTTTCTCCTTTCCTTCCTTCCTTCCTTCCTTCCTTCCTTTCTTTCTTTCTCTCTTTCTTTTTCTTTCTTTCTTTCTTTCTTTCTTTCTTTCTTTCTTTCTTTCTTTCTTTCTTTCTTTCTTTCTTTCTTTCACATTTTTTAAGGGATCTAGATTTGAAAGACTGTATTTGTAGCTATCTGCAGCAGGTATATTTGTTACCACATTTCTTCCCATGCTTCTTCTCCATATATTCTTCCAAATATTTTGGAATAATCTCAACCACCTCCAAGAACAACAAGACGATGGCAGCATGGAAAACAGATTCCTGAACTCCAAAGGCAGTTTCAGAGTGATCACCAGTCCTGTCTACTATATCAAAAGTCAAAAGGATATAGTTTTGACTGTCACTGATAATAATAACAGTTAGAAGAATAAAAAACACTTTAAATCAGAACTTCAGCATAGCTCCCTTGCTCCCAGCACTAAACCCAATTGCTGTGATGCATGAATGACACAAAAAATACCTGACATTAACTCCTCCAACTTAATCTTCCCAGGGGTTTTGGTCTATACCAATTGCATAACATTCCATCCCTTAACAGGTCTAGCTGAAGAAAGCTTGTGGGCCAAGGTAGTAATCAAAACTTTTTGGTGAATTGCCCAGTTCACCTCTTTCAGCCAACATGTACTCCTTTACATCCAAGGCACCCAGCCAAGGTCTTTCTCTGCTGTTTTTAATGGCTAATATCAACACTGTTGCTGAAAGACCTTGACAGAGAGATCAGGGGCTCTGGAGTTCACCAAAACCTTTCTAAAACTTTCAGTAGACAAAGGGACAAGGAAGGCTTTTTCTCCACGTTGCAAAAGGTAGTGAAGAATCTCATAAGACCACTTTCATAATGAAGAAGCTCACAGCACTGCTTTCTTTTGTTTCTGCTCCAAATCAGCAAGTGGCCCTGCAGCTTGGAGTGCCCTGTATGTGACCTGAAACAAGTAATTTAATCCGTCTGTGCTTTGCTTCCACAACTATAAACTGGAGATAATCCTTCTCCACTTCTCCAAGCAGCTTGGAAGATAAATTCGTTAATTCTTGGGAGCTGCTCAATACTTTGACAAATTGGGCTCTCTGCATGCAAGCACTTACAAAAAAGTTCAGCTCCTGAAGCAACCCTTCTTCTATCTGACAGCTGAAAGATGTAGGTTTGAACATATTAATCCACTGGGCCTTAAGACTTTAATCCTCCAAAGACACCCTAGTGATTATTATGCCTGGTTGAGCATCAGAACTGAACAAACAAATGCTGAATAAAGTCAGACTGCCAAAAGATTTCATTTCAGATATTTGGGTTTTGTTGGGGCTCCCATCCTCCTCACCTCAGGCTCTCTGTCAAAAAAGAAAACAAGCTGATTGAATACTAAGACCTACTTTTTACCACAAATACCATGAAACAGCAGCCGTGGAACCGAATTCCCCAAATATCTTGCTGTGGTGAAGGAGAAAGGAAAATGAGCAAGAACAAAGGGAAGGAAAGAAGAGTGTTTGAGGACAGAGAAGAGCATGATAACAGTGATCTTGGTCAGGTTCGTTAAAATATTTTGCAGGCAGCAAGCTCTAGCACAAGGCTGGTGCATGGGTAACATTAATTGCCATTGTAGTCACCAAAATCAAGCTGGTGTTGTGTTTCTTCTACTTCTCTTTGTTTTGCCATTCACTTTGAATTAAGTTTGTCTCAGTGTCCTGAAGAGACACATAAAGAAAAATGGTTTAAAAATAAACAAATGGCAATTTTGTCCCTATGAAGAAACTAATACTGTGGGATGGATAGGTCAGTCCTGTTTGAACCCCAGAGGTGCAATGAGATTTGAATAGACTGTATAAGCCATATTGTCTTTTTGATGATTGTGAACATAAGAACATATAAAAAGGCCATAAAGGACAATTGATTTCCTACCTTACTGTATATACCTTCCCCCTAGATTATCTTGCCAGATATTACTGGTGATTTATACAAATCTCAACACTCACTTTTACACATCTATTAATCAGGACCATATTACAAAGGCTTGTAATTGAAAAGAAAGTATTCTAAAGCATAATTATATGGAAATAAAATACTATTTTTCATGAATAAACATTCTGTAGCAACCAGCTGAGCACTCAGAAAATACTAACCAATATGTAGGTTTAGGGCTAGAGCTAAGTGAGCAACATTCTTTGTACTGAAGAAACTTTATCTTCCACCCTGATACCTCCAAGGACTTGTACTCATCCATTGCTTTTAACATGTCCTTATATTTTGAGGTTCCAACAGTAAAATCACATGTGCGAGTGGATCCAAGGTTTGCAAGTCTGGTGTAGTTCTAATCAGCAACATACTGTAGTTCTAATCAGCAACATAAAGTACTTGGGTCTCAGTCTGTATGTTGATATGGAAAAGGGGGCTGGAAATATTGTAAAAAAACACTCAATCTGTTATGGAAACAACTTCCAAGAAGCTATTTTTGAGCAATTTCCACTTCTTGTCTTGCCCTTAAACAGGAAGCAGTAAAAAGTGCAACAGTGAGTATGTTTAACTTCTTAAGCTTTCTGAAACCTTGCAAACAAGTGGAAGTTTCTGGCAGCGTAGCTGCTGGTAGATTGTTATTAATTTCAGATAAATTGTACCATCCTCATCTTGTGCTCTTGTGACCAAGAATGCCTGTACACTAAAAAATATTTTCAGCAGAAGTGCTTTTAAGTCAAAGACAACATTTTTGCTCTTGTCAATCCTTTAGCAGCAAAGAATTTCTATTAGTTCTTCACAGTTGGAGAATTTGGCTGAGGTCCTTGTTAACATAAAACTACATGAATCATGATGTTTGCTATTGTCCTGAAGCAGCAAATAATTGTACAGCAAATTAATCTCCTCCTTTGTAAGTGCTCAGGATTTTAGTTCAGTCTGGGATGGATGCTTAGACAAATAGGAGGAACTGTGCATTTTTCTTCAAATAAACAGTTAGTTCAGGCGAGTACCAGTATCACTGTGCGTGTTACATGTTTATCTGTCCTTGGCAGATAATAAAGGAACAGACATCTAGCAAGCATAAAAGTTGTTATGGAGAGGGGGAAAAAATAAAATAAAAAAGCTGTCACTTTCCCTTTTTTTCAGATAAAAGAAAAGAATTTTTTAAAGCATCTTGCATTTGAAACTGCTGTTAGCAGGAGATAAAGTAGGAAAAGATACTTTTTCACCTTTCATATCTCTCTAATCACTCAGCGTGTTCTACTTGTTTTACTGGGGAAATAATTTTGTCAGCTAATTTTGTTTATAACAATAGTTGATGAAGTGCATGGAAAGCTGAGCTACATGTTCATTGCCCTTGTGCCTGCTCAGGATGTCCACCACATGCAGGTGACTTCTCGAGCTTTCCCTACAGAGGGGATTTTTGTCGCTGACCTTCACAGATGTCACCCTGGGCTATTTTTGTTGGTGAGGTTAATTTAGGATAGAAACCAGAAAGGAACTTGTTACGGTGAGGGAGGAAAAACATAGTATAATGTTTGTGGAAACTTTATCTGTGGTCCATATCTCAAAGTTGAACAAATGAATCTGATACCCATGAGATTTGAATCAGTCCCTTAAAAACAATAACTTAAATTTAGAGCAAATAATCTCTTTTTTCTTTTGTCCTTCTCTCTTTTTCCTCTTCTCCTGCTAGTGAATTTGGGTTCTCTAAATGTCTTCTCCTTACTCTCTCTTTACTTAGTTCAAGGGTATGTGCAGATTTGTGTTTTATTTAGCAATATTTATATAATAGTTTCTTTATTAAGAAACACTGTGCAAAATATGATTGTATGCTAGATAAATGAGTTAAGATGGCCAATGTTGGCATAGTTTTACATAGATGCATCTTTTGGAAAAGGATCTCTGAAAAGCTGGCTGAGAAAAGGCCATAAGAATGGAAGTAATCCCTGACCCTTTCTCTGCTTTTAAATATTTACTCCAAGACATCATGGGTAGATTACAATGATGAAAATATATATGCCTCACAGTGCCATTACTTTAGTTAATTGAAGAACATGCAAGGACTGAAAGTAATGGTTATTTTTTCGTGTTTGCTGCAAGGAGCTACTATATGTGTACGGACATACACACATATATGTGTATGTAAGCGTGCATCTATATATATACATACAGGCATGCAATCATTCGTTCTTTGATGTTAAAACAAGATGTTTTAATTCCCCAGGAAAGAAGACTTCCTCCAGATGTGCACATTTTTCAAGACAGAAATCTAGATGATGGTGCAGAGTGGGGATGGGAAGAATGCTATTTGGCATCTGCTTTCTGCACAACTGAACAACAGGATTTGTATATGCCGTGGCCCCGTAGCACATTTCAGAAATAGTAAAAATCTACAATGAGAATGCTTCCACTGGGATTTGAGAGCTCAGCACAGATAAGTGAGAAAACTTTAGACAGTTCAGGAGTGAAGTAAGCCTTTAGTTATCAAAGCCTTTTAGAAGTTTAGAACCAGCCTGATATTAGGGTTTTTTTTTCTGGAGAGATTAGTGAATACCAATTCTAGACTGGAAAACAATTATCATACTTTTGTAAAGTGATCTGATTTGTGTCTTTCATAATATCTCTGTCACACTATCAGCCCTCTCTTAAGGAAAACCAGCCCCTGGGAATCTGCCACATCTCAAATAAACTAGCTCAGAAGGAGTAGTAGTTAATTGACAAAAATGTTGTGCTGTTCAAGAGTTTCATTTTGCCCTTCTTCCACTGCTTAATCTTCCTTCTTGCTTCTTAGTAAAGTTGAGGAAGTAATCTTTTAATAATATTCTGGATCAACTCAAATTAAAACCCCTGTGTCTTACAGCATGCTATTTGTTACTCAGTAACACAAGCATTGCTAGATTCTTTTCTTGGTTTTGTTTATTCTTTCTGTAGGAAGGGTAACAGAGATGGAACAGATAGCAGTAACGGTCTCAGTCTGTAAAGAGATAATATTATCTGCTACTTTTTAAAGGAATTAATTTTATATACATTTTAAACTGATGTTTACTTTCTAAGTGTTTTTCTCCCTGCAGGAACTCATGTTTAATGTGTTACCTACCAGGAACAAGAAATCCATACCAGTATCACTGCTTCACAAGACATAATCCCTCTTATAAATAAGATTATACACCTAGATAAATGACTGTGCATTTTGCTGTATTAAACTGCTTATTGTACAACTCAACCTACTTCATCAAGTTAGTTTGATTTCTAAATGCCACTGTAAAGAAGAAATGTGAACTCTCCAAAATCATCCTGTCATACTGAACATAATTAAAAACTGGCCATCCAGGCTGCATTAGCCACCTTGTCTCAAGAAAGAGAAATAAGCTCTTCCTAACTGTAAATCATGTTTAGGACCAATGGAATAAATCACAATACACAAATGACTGGTTTTCCTTCATTGTATGTGAAGGCAGATGACATGATTTGCTTGGACTTTACTTCTAACATAAAAGAGATAAAATGAATCAGATTATCTCAATTTTAAAAATTCTACTCTCCCCATTACAATTTTTCTGACAGTTTGCCTTTCTGAACTATGCCAGAAACTCCTTCTGTCCCTTTCCTTCCCTGCAGATAATAATACTGATGGATCAGTAATTTTAGATATTTTAACAAGATCAGGGACACTGCTATGCACTGCCAAGACCAACACTCATGTTGAGATGTTATGTTTTTTCTTCTGGTATCATAGTCTCTTGGTTTCTCTTTGTGGTTTCTCTGAATATAGTATTTTTTTCTGTATTTTTACAAAATGTAAAGTGAAGTTTATGTTTATGAACAGAATCTTGGAAACCAGAAATATTTATCTCAGACGAAGTCCAGTAAGGGCACCAAGAGGGCAAGTAAATATTTTTCTGAGAGTAACCCTGAAGGACCCCACACTCCTGACAGAGCGAGCAGTTCTGGTTTTTACAGAGGTCAGCCTTGAGGTGGCTCACCAGCAAGGTGCATCGCTGAGAGCTTTCTTCACCTGCAATTCAGCTGACTTCATCTGTGTTTCTCTCATTAATTGCATCATCTATCAGAGAATAGAAAAGATTTTTAATCAATAGTGGTCTGGGCCAGATGTGGAGATATTATTAACAGAGAGAGGCTTCCTTTCCCACATAGCTTTTGCATCCTTAAGGGTTCGACCAAAAAAGTCAGATTACACAAAACATAAAATTTAGGCCAAAATATTTCCACTTACAACTAGGCAAACCTCATTGATTTCCTAGCCAAAACCCAATGTTGTGAGACCCAAACCCCGAGATTCTTGCAGTAGAGAAAACAGGAAGATCATATATTTATCCACAGACCACTGATTTCCTAATTTTATACTCCTAGATTATGAGGCACTAAAAATGCTGTCCAAGTCTCTTTGGTTTTGAATGTATTATCAACTGAATATCCCGCATATATCTGAGATCTTTTGCAGAGAAGGACAATTTTTTTAAACTGTCTTTTTAAATGGTGCACTGAAATAGTTTTTGCAAATGTAATAGTGAATTGGGTCTGAATTTGATCAAGTGTTTGGGATTTTTTTTCAAGGAAAACTGATACTGTGATTAAAGCAATGAGCTGGTATTCTCTCACAAAAATTCAAGTTTCTCCTAGTAGAAATTTTTTAGTCATTTAACATCAGAAGCACACCTTTAATAAAGGGAGTTAGGACACTGTAGCAGTGTAGCAAAACCTATAAGGCAGTCAGTCTCCGAGCTTCAGAAGTAGAAGTAATTATGCTAAGCTACTTTACTTTTACAGGCAGTTATATGACACTGGAAGGTTGTATCTCTTACTGGAAGGAGTTAGGCTTCTGCACTGGGATACTCAGCAACCATGGTGGGGAATTGAGATGCTTCAGAGAGTCAGTAGGAAGTGCCAAGATTTGAAATTTTCTCTCCAGACTGAGTTGAGTACATGCTTCAATGCCATAGTTAAACAGGATTTATAAGGATTTGCCCTTCACAGTCTGAAATGCCTTCAGTTTATCTGTCTCAGCTACAGTTTTCTATCAGAACTGTTTGTGTATTCTGCATCAGATCACTGCTAGAAAAATCTAATGTATTATACAGAGCAGGAACTACCTTTCCTATCTGCATGTATAGCATCCAGAAATACTGCTTTTCTAATTTCAATTTGTTCTGACTTGACTTGGAGATATAAACAGTGTTTGCACACAGAAAATCTCATAGACTTTTAGTGTCTGCACTCTCTTGGCATGTCGTATGGGACTCAAAACTTCTACAGTTAAGTAGCAGGAAGAGACCAACAATGCAAGGTGCTGGAGGTGCTTTCCACTCACCACTTACCATCCTGACTCCTGCTATCTTTTTGAGTGGATATAGCCATACAGGTAGTCAACCTAGAAAAGAGAAAGATGCTACCTATTCATTCAACAGCATAGAATCACAGAATGGTTTGGGTTGGAAAGGACCTTAAAAATCATCCGGTTCCTACCTCCCTGCCATGGGTAGGGACACTTCCAGTAGACTGGGTTGCTCAAGGCCCCATCTAAACTGGCCTTGAACACTTCCAGGGATGGGGCATTCACAGCTTCTCTGGGCAACCTGTTCCAGTGCCTCACTATACTTTACAGTAAAGAATTTCTTCCCAATATATAATCTAAATCTACCTTCTTTCAGTTTAAATGCATTACCCCTTGTCCTTGTACATCATTGCATGTCCTAGTAAAATGTCCTTCTCCAGCTCTCTTGTAAACCCCCTTTATGTACTGGTAAGCTTCTATAAGGTCTCCCTGGAAACTTCTCCAGGCCAAACAACCCCAAATCTCTTGCCCTGTCTTCATAGGAGAGGTGCTCCAGCCCCCTGATCATCTTTGTGGACCTTCTCTGGACACATTCCAGGTCCACATCCCTTTTATTCTAGAAGCCCCAGAGCTGGATGCAATACTTGAGGTGGAGTTTCACAAGAGCAGAGTAGAGGGGGAATCTTGATCTTTTAGCCACACTTTTCTTGGTGTATCTCAGGATGTTCTTGGCTTTCTGAGCTGTTAGTGCACACTGACAGGTCATGTTGAGCTTCCCATCCACCAGCACTCCCAAGTCCTTCCCCCCAGGGCTGCTCTCAATCCATTCTCTACCCAGCCTGAGATAATATTGGGCTTTGCCCTGACCAAGGTGTAGGACCTTGCATTCAGTAGACGGGGCATTAGAGATTTTTTCTTCCCTAGAGAAATCCCCTGAAATATTAGACAAGGTTATCCTAAATCTCTTTGCTGGATTTTGGGTCTTGCACTAAGAACATTTAGGTACACGCATCATGTGCTGAACTCTACTCTATGGCAGATGTCTGTAAACACCTAGACATCTGGTTGCCCATGGCTGTGGTACACGGAGTTGGTCCCTTCCAATCCTATGTTGATAAAAGAGCATGTGAGTATATGAGCAAGTTTTCCTTTCTTTCATATCTTCTTTGTGGTGTTTACTTAGTTTTTAGGGTTTTTCATGATACACAGTCTCTGCATGTGTGCATCATCTCTGGCTTGAAGCTTCAGTCATAGCTGATGCCTGAGTCATTATCATAATGTAAATTAAAAAAAATCCTCACATTTCCTGAAAACTTCTTCTCAGCATCTGAGAGCACAAGTAATGCTCAATTCACTTTATATCATAGCACAACCTGATTCATACGTGTCTTGACAAGCTCAGTTATTGTGATGTGACCGTAATCTTTGAACAGACCTCAGGTCTTCACCCCCACATTAGCACACCTTCAGGAAACGTGTTACACATCATTAAAGGCTTAGCAAAAACAACAAACTGTCATGCTCCAGGCCTTATCTTTTGGACATCAACAGACAAAAGCAGAAGAATGCACACAACATTAGGCAAGCTTCTCTGTGTGGGAGGATGCGAGTGGTCAAGGTCACTCAGCACACACATGGCAACAGGAAGAAAACTCAACAAATGCTATGCTCCTGGCCCAGCCAAGCACAGACAACATGAGCCTTGAATTAAGATGCCAGTCAAGGCTGCCTCCCTTTGAAGTCATGCAAGATGGGAGATACCAGCCACAGGTACGCAAACATGAAAGCGAAGTGCTATCAATCACAAGGGAGCAGCTGCCTCAGCAAACCAGACAGAACATGGGTTTCCATTTAACTAAAACAAATACAATCTGAGAGAAAAGAAATAACTGCAGATGTACCTAAGTCACAGTTATCTCCTCCCTATGAAAGATAGAGAGAAAACACAGAAAAATGACAGATACACATTTGATTGAGATTAGTTATTACAACAAATGGGGTAGGAAATGGAAGGGTGTTTGGATTTTTGTTGCTTTTCTGCAAAGTTTCTATGAGACTTTATTCATCATATAAAGAAACACCCTTTCTGAAAAGCATACATTTGCTCTGCAGATGTAGCTTTCATTTTTATTAGCACTTTAGATCCGTTTGTCTGAATCCCTTTGTTATAAGCATTAAGACCTAGACCACGTCACTACCAAGGATCAGGAAATAAATCAGAAATATATCATCTCACGTTTGATGACTGTCCTGGGGCCTCCTGGATCTGCAGCGTAGATGTGGAAGGTTGCTACAAAGGCTAGAGTAAACCAAGGAGTGGATGGGCAACTGCCTGATGCTTCCTATTCTTGCCTCAGCTGGCAAAACCACTAATCAGCACTATACTGCACTTTAAGCAGAGATTCCACAGAGCCAGAATTAGTTGAGTTGACTTCTTGTCTTTACCACAGGCAGCACCTGATCAAAGAAAGCTTTCTTCAGGCTCATCTTTAACAGCTAAATGGTTTATACTTACAATTCAGCAAGTGCTTCAAGACTGTCAAAATCCCTCTGTGAGAGATGGTTCCACTGGACACAGGGTTACACCAGTGTGGTTTTCTGAAAGTTTCTGTGTTCTGGTTATGGAGCAACTTCAGTGAATTAGCAGGTCAAGCCCTGACAGTAAGTCTATTGGGCTACTCATTTCAATGAATGAATGAAGACAAGTCAGAGTGAAGAAAAACTATAACCTCTCCTCTATCTATTTAGTGTCTTCTCAGAAGCATAAGGTTCTAATTAAAGTTTTACTTTAATGCTGATTTAGTCTGAGTAGTTAATATTTTCAGCAAGGCAAAAGCTGGAACAATAAACATCATGTAGGTGATACACAGAATATGTACGTATGGCACTAAAAGTGCCATGCTTTTTTCAAAAAAGAGTCTTCCCTAACAAGAAGAATAAATTTTATAGACTGTCTGCCTAGAAGTCTCAAAAGAGGTGACAAGATATCACATGATATATGTTAGAGTTGTCAGCTGAGATTTGAAGTCATCTTCCTGCATTTATTGTTTTCTGGCGATTCCTTTCTTGCTTCACACCATCTTGCCTTGATGTAAGACTGCACAAAGAAGCCAGCCAGAGACTGAAACTACAATCAGACTTCTGCAGTATTCAAATCACGTTCACAGCTGTTTCAAATCACAGCAGTCCATCTACCCAGTGACACAGACCGCAGAGAACACAAAAGTCTGTCTTCTTTCTCTTCACTGGTGCCCCACTGACAACTCGGTCTAATGCAAGGCTTCACGCTTCCTTTCAAAAGCCCTAAGCAGGACTGGCTTCAATTACCAAATGCACTTCATACTGTGTGACTCCCACATCACTTACATCCTGTTGGAAGGATGGAGTTGTCATCTTCAAGTAAATATTGCGAGTGCAGGAAAAAAACTTCCAGAAGGACAGCCTGTGGCCATGGAGCTCACTCCTCGAAAGGTACAAATGCATAGGAATAACTGCACCAGGGCGAAAGGCAGCAAGGTCTTTCACTTTGTCCCATTGTTGTAGCAGGGGATCAAGGAAAGAAGCAGCTGCTCTAGTAAATGGATAGGAAATGCACTGCAGTCTGGGGACCTCTGTGATTCCCTAATAGGTAAATAGAGTGAGTGGTCAATATAGCTTGCCTTTTGTTGATAGGAGACAGTCACACAGAAAATAAGAAGCAGGGTTTTGTTGGGTTTGAGAGGTGTTCAGCATATCATAAGACCACAGATATTATGTGCTATTAATTCATCAGAGGTCAGAAGCATGTGCCTTCCTTCCGTGTTTGTTTGACTGGCTCCCTTACTTTGGACAACGGTTTTTCCTGTTCCCTTAATTCTCAGTAGTAACATAGAGTAGATAAGATTCAGATTTTATAAAATATTGATTTTAATTTTAGGGGGTAAAACAGGTGATTCCTTTTTTAAACTGTATCTTATAATTATGTCAGTTTTTAAAAATACTTGCTTTTCATCGTTTGTCATCATACTTGCTTGGCTAAGTGTATGGTGATGAATTACCCTAACAGATCATTAATGTTATTTATGCTCTTGAAACTGGCTGAAAGTCCAAATTCCTTTATTTTACAAAGGAAATGAACTATTAGTTAAGATGCTGCACACTGTTCAATACTTCACATAATATCTATTATTCTAAAGAGTAAAGCTATTAATGTACTTTTTCTACATTTAAGAAAAACAAATGTATCTTCTAAATGGTATGCTTTTTAAGGATAAATTTCTCTTTTGTGCAAATATATGAAGAGACCTCAAAACAGCCGAGATTTTATATCTGTAAAACAACACAGCCCTACAGCTGGCTACATTTTAGGACACAGTGGAGCAGGTACTTCACAACTACACAGATCCTTTAAGTGTAAACAGCACAGAAGAGCATGGGTTACTACAAAAGCATCTGGAGAGTGATACCTTCTTCACACATTGCTTGCTGGTGTAAGTGTGATGGTTTTCCCCAACTTCTGAGACAAGTATCTACCAGAAGTCCAACACCTGCCTTTTTAACTATGAATTGAAAAATTAGTGGCTTTGAACGATGCTGTTGTTCACTTTTAAATATACAGTAAATTATGAACCATACAATTCCATTTTGAGGATTTGCTTTTTAGTGAAAATACAAAACATTTTAACATACAGAAGGAAAAGTTAACTTTTTTCTTACCCACTCCTCTAAATATTAGTGTCTCCTTTATTAATGATGTAATAAACATATATGACACAGAAAAGCTTTGGAACTGAATGCAAAATATAAAAAAAACAAGTGGTAAGGGACCCATAAAGATCATTGAGTACAACAAAGTTGCACTGCACACAATTATAAAGAAACTTTTCTACAAACTTAACCTGATTTGCATGTTTAAATACTAGGTATGACTTACATTGCAGTCTAGGTGGGTAGCTGCTGCCACAGGTGAACCAAATTCTCTTTATATTTTACCTCTTTTTAGAACACTGGACTTTTTTTTTTTTGGTAGAAATATCTGGGATTCATTAATAAAGATTGTACAGGAACACATAAATCCAGCTTTCTTTAACCACACATAGAGGCAAATGCTTTTGTTAAATAGCAATTGTCATTTCAGAATGAATTATGATTCAAGATGCATTATGTAATTTTTTTTTCATGTTGTGCCATTTGGTCTCTGATCAGTGATGTGGCTCCGTGCTTTCTATGGAATCAATTAATCCTAGAGACCAGTCATAGTTCTAACCTTGTGCTTTGATGGAAACCAATAAACTTCTTCTTTAGTCAGCTCCAAAGTACTGTGTGACTTGAAACAAACAACTTTGTGAGCCAGCTGGCCAGGACAGTATGAGTTCCTCCTTCTCTGTATCTTCATTGCTACATGAAATACCAGGATACCTGGAGCACAGCACATGACAATAAATAATAGATGTAGGACATGGTACGGCAGACAGCTAGGGGAACCTCGACTTTATGTCTCTTAACACAATCAGATGGAAAACAAGAGCATATGAAAGGTGCTACTCTGAGGTGAAACAGTGAAAATCTCCAGCACAAAGCAAAAAAACTGTAGCTTAAAAGACTCAGTCACACAAATATTCTCCATCAAGGACACCAAATGGAATTCTATCTAAGGGTGTTGGCTAAATATACATAAAGAGATACACATATAAAACAATAATATTGCCAAAAATTACAAACTCATACCTGAAGAACACCACGCACATGTGTACACACCCATACACCAGTATCAGGTTATATGTTTTAACTAAACTGTTTCTGGTTTTAGAGATTTTTTTTCTCCTCTCTTAAAACTCTCCTTTTTTTTTTTTTTTAGCATGGGTATGTTTCTAATCATGGCAAACAGCATGAAAGAGGAACCTGTGTATTATTTCTGTCTTTATTTGATTTTATACAAAATAACAGCGTTCCAGGAGACCTACCCAACTATTTGAAAATGTTCCTTAAAAAAATTCCAGCCACTGAATTTTCACAAGTTGTTGCAAAACACAATCAAACAAATAATGATAACAAAAAAAGGCTAAAAATCACCCTTGTCTTACCACAGATCTCCCACCCTGTTCCCCTTAAATCCAGGGGGAAACATGAGAGTTTTGCAATTTTCTTGAGAAGGATAATAGATGTGGTTGCCTTCAGAACAACGATGAAATACATTCCAAAAGAGTGTCCATCCTAGCTGGTGGCTTGCCAGCACTCTGATACTTTCTCTGCTAAGCAGGTTCCAGCCTGTGAGCCTCATCTAGTTGCCATGATGACAGATTCACACTGGAAAAGAAAGGTGGTCATTGAAGCAGATGGTTCGTGCCACTAAACCAAAGCCAGAAAAACTCATCCACAAACCATCAGACCAGTGACTTTTAATCTCAGGGTTCAAGGGTACTATAACTCTACAGGCCTGTTCACATCTGGAGGAAATGAGAGTCTGATATGGAACCACACTGAGCTCACAGTCTGCTCAGCTGATGGGCTGGCAGCAGCTGGGGACAGTGACAATGTCACTGCAAGTCCTCCTACATGTTTGCAGAAGGATTCACCCTCAGCAAGTGTCTGCACTTTGTACTTCACCCATGCTGACTAAATGTTCACTGTAGCTCATTTTTGATTTGCCAAGTTTTGAAATCAAGTTAGTGTTTATTTACTTTAGTCTTAGGGAGTGTCCTTTCTTGTAATTTATTTTGGAAATTTTTAAGTATACATCAATTTAAATATTGTATAAGAATGTTTGTCTTCTAGATATCTTCTGTGTCTTGTGGCCAAGAGTTCATCCTCATTAAACATAATTAAAAATAGCACAGTGAGAGAAGCATTTTGATTTTAGAGGATAAAAATGAACTGTAACACCATAAACATGCTTGAAACACAGCAGGAAAAAGGTGCAATGGATTTGTGATTCAGTTGAATCTGGTAAAGGTCATACAATTGTGTCCTGGATATGTCAACTGCGGATCACAATCAAAAATTAATTTGACATTCAATGTACAAGGAAAGGGAAGCTGAGAGTCAGGAACGCAGCATGCGAATGTATACAGTTACCCGCAAGTCTGGAGCCCAAAAACTTTTGCTAAAAGGTGTTGGCACCTATGAATAGATTTAAGTATGGCCAGAAGTTGAGAAAAATACTGATTTTTTTTTTCTAAAGAGAAATTACATCTCTATTTCATTTAGATCTCATTAACAATGCAAAATAAATCCTTTGTGGTTTTATAATCCAAATAGTACTTTTTTATCTTATTTTAGGGTATTTTTTGTTATGGATTATGAAAATATTTTATTCATAATATTTCATGATTCCTATTCCACTGTTTTATTGAAATATATTTCATTTATGTGAAAATATTATTTAATTTATAAGTGGTTTAGTTGATCAAACCTTTCCTTTTTTTTTCCCACAGTAGAAGCAGCTAAGTAGAGGCAAGAGGGATAGAAAACAGTATACTATATATCCCTTTTGGCATCCTTCATGTCCACATTGGTGTCAACAATAACAGAATAGGTAGATTTCTGAGAGTCAAAAGCTAATTCTTTAAGGCCTTGTTCTACACCTTCAAGTTACTTCATGATGAGTGATCTACAGAAATCACAGCCAAAATTCACAATTTATTTGATTCAGATATGAAAAAGAAATTACTGAAGATGAGTGTCACCTGGCAGATGAGATGGGATGCAGTTCACCTGACTACAGAAGATTCATCTCACCAGTTTCAGACATCAGCTGCAAATGAGCTGAATTGTGCTGGACAATAGCTCTTTAAAAAAAGGGAACCTAGATGATTAGGTCAGGTCACAGACATTTGTGTTTGCTCAGTATGATTCTACCACTGATATCTGCAGTTAGAATCTCAGTGACAAAATGAAAATCCCTTAAGAGTTTATTACTTAAGAATTTATTAAACTGGACAGTTATATGAGAATTGTTCTACTAGAAGAGTCTTATTTTTTTCCCAAGCTATTTTTTGCTGCCATACAATTAGACTAACTCTAAAAGAATAAGTTTTACTAAATTCCTTTCTCTACTTCTCCAGCTCTTTTGGCTTCACCATCTTTCTATTTTCAAAGAAAATGTCGCATACAGTTCAGTAGCAGAACAGAGTGAGGGTCTCGTGCTTTTGATTCCACTTCTCTGTTCACTGCTCTGGAATTGGAAAGAAAAGGATGGTAATGTCTTGTTTGCAGGGTCATAAGACTCTTCTCAGTTCCTCAACCTTATATTAGGTCTCATCACAAGACAACATGGCCAAATCCAGAGACTGTTAATGTCAAGTGAAGTAAGGAAAGAGTTAATATCTGTGATAGGAAGAGTCAACCTCTACTGTCAGTGGAGCCACCTGGTACCTATTAAGGAGTAGTTATGAGAGACAGGTGAGAGATAAAGTAGGAAAGTTTTATAGCGTAGGAGGGAATGATCAAGAGACAGCATTGGACTAGTTGTAGGGGTAGTAAGCAGAGCCAGGTGTTTGCAGCCATGGAGAGAGAGGAGATTTATAGGCTCCTTCAGCAGACAAAAACCTGCTTTCTTCTTCCATCTGTAAGCAAAGAGATACTGGTAGGGCCTAAACCAACTAAAAGCTGTTGTACAGAAGATGCCAAAATAGAATGTAGAAGCCTCGATATTTGCTTAAGACTGAAGCAAGGATCATGGGCTAATATTCACTTCATGGAATTACGGTTCTCCAGGACTTGTCAAATGCCCCTGTCCCTGTTTGTTCTTTACTTTTTGAGGGTTTTACTTTTTAAAAAGATTAAGGAATACCACTGTGTTCCAGGAGGTATGGCAATTTTTTGGAGACAGAGCTGGCCAAAAGAATTGCTCATGAAGAAAAGCTTTTATCTTTGCAAAATACATCTTGTCTGAAAGAGATGATATGTTTCTTAGCTTCTATTAGAGCAAACTGGGTATTATTAATCTTTATTCTCATTCCTAAGTCGTCTGCCACTCTCCTTTCTACCTTATTATTTCCCAATTTAAAATCTATTGTGAGAAATACATAAATCACAGTGAATAACTAGCTCTTTTACAAAAAAATTACTTTATATTTTGATTCTTGTTCTCCCTCCCAAATAATGTATTCTTTTTATTTATAACACGGGGTGAAAAAAGACTGATGAGCTATTTTCAAAAAGTCTTACTGGAAGACAGCAAGCATATGAGGTTTGAGTAGCAGGAACGGCTCTGGGTGCAAGCTTCTGCCAAATTTCCTCTGGAGTCTCCATGGCAGTAGTAGTGCCTGAGCTGCAGGTGTAAGGACAGAGCATTTCTACATATTTTGCACTAACTTGTGGGATCATCTTCCCTGAGTCAGCTTTTGTTACTAAAGATCTGTGGCCAGCTGAGGATGAAGGTCCTTTCAACTTCCTGACTTTTATGTGCTTGCCTTAGAGGGTTAAAATGCATGGCACTGTGGGAATGCATTCCATTTAAATTATAAGAACTAACCTTGCAGTTCCTCTGGGTTCTGCTATCTAACTCTTAGAGGATTGTCTTTGTGGTAAAGATGATCAAAATGCAGACTCCGAAACTGATGTGCTTTTCTCTACTCATTAAGGCTGTGGCAGAAGCATTGTTGTCAGAGGCGTTGTTTTCTACAGTGGTCATTTGGCAACAGTGACTGCCAAAAACACAAAACACAATAGTGGACGTGCTCGCATACTTATCTGTTCCCATGATCCTTTGTCAAGCTATTAAACTCATACATCTTAATGCCAGCAGAACAGGAATAATTTGAGGAACAGATTTTGCAACATGATTTCTGAGGAGGAGGGAGGGGCAGGGCTCAAAAGGTTGAATCTGCCTTGTGTGAGTGTCCTGGCCGTTCCTCCCTGCCCAGCCAAAATACACGGTTCTTCTGACATGTGATTTTTGTTGTGGTAGCTTTTTTTTTTTTTGATTGTTGGCAATTTCAGAGGAGGTTTGCTAAAGCACTCTAGGGACCCTGTTCCCTCCCATTCCCTATGCAGTTTTCCTGCAGCTGGTCAAATTTTTTGTGTTGGGGATTGGCTGAAATTATTTTGTCTCTAATTCACTGAACAAGTAGTAAATTAATTCAGTTATATACTATCAGTAGTTCTGCATAATACTAGTTTAACAGCTCACTGTTAACCTAGGTGCTTTCCTAAGCAGAAAGTTTTAAGGAAGCCTGGGTTTACTTTTAGAGTGGTTTCAAAATGCCCTTGATTTCAGAACTCGCTTTTTTTTTTTCCTGGTTTGGAAAGACAACAGGGCGTAAGCTAGCCTGACAGACTATCAATGAACACACTGAATGATGTATTTTTAGGAAATCCAAATATGCTGTCTGTGCCTCAACAATCCCATGCTCACTGCAACTACCTGTTTCAGCAGATTTCTCCTCCTGTCCCGCACTGAGCCCAAGGACTCAGCTGTGACCTGCAAAGCTTCCTGTTTACAGCCATGCATCCTCCAAAAACAGAGTGCTCTCTGCTTCCCACATCCCAGAAGCCATAGACGGATCCCATAACATCCTGTGCCTTTCCGTCATCACAGCATTGCTTTTTCTGAGAACTGCCGGGAGAAGTTGCTCACAGGATTGTTAACAATTGGTCATCACCTTCTGGATGTGTCAGACTGTTGAGTACTCTGAACCACTGGGCTTCACGGACAAGGAAACAATATCAGCAAAACATTTGCCCTTTGTTCCCTCTGTATATTGAGTTCACTGTGTATCATAGCGGATAACATACTTCCTACAGGGAGAAAACCCACTGCTTCTTTCATTTGAAGCTGGATGTTATATCACTTAAAGTGCACAGATTGAACTGGGATAGAAATGTAGCTCAGTACTGAGTGGTCCTGGGAGCTGAACAGCTTATCTTCTCCATTTGTCTTCTTGTGGTTATGGCCAAGGTATGTACATTGTCTGGCTCCTGCCAGCAATGTAATCTCCTTAAGGAGGAAAAAAGTCCAGTCTCCAGCTCCCTCCAAAGAGGAGCTCAGATTAAGACTTCATTCCGCTTATTTCCTCCTCTGCCCTGCAATGTACTCCTGTTGTCCTTGGTGGTTACTTAACAGCATTCAAGGGAGAATGACCAGGAATGATAAATTGGAACATAAAGAGTAAAATCCTCCCTAGTGGGGAAAAATAAATTGAGTTCACTGATACTTTTGTTTGCTGAGGGCTACCTACACAGGCATACTTTGGGTCATGGAAAAAAAATCATTAAAGCTAAACATGCTTTTTCTTTTAAGAAGTTATCTTCAGACTGTGGAACCCAAACCTAACCTCAGTCTTGCACCCACTTTTAGTAAGAAAGAACCTGGTGCCATGAGAAGTGAGCTGTGCCACTTCCTGAAGCACTCCACTCATGGGGATGTTCAGGGAACTGCTCTTGTTCTATCCCTGATCCTGCCAATGAAACAACATCGCATTGTCCATGCCACAGATCTTATAAACAAAAGTAAGGATTTTGCCTCAGTGTGCAAATCTAGATTTGCTATGCAGTATTAAGATTGCATGAACTTTGGAATACATATTACTCCTGTTTAAAGGTTACATCTAATTAAACCTTTCAAAACATATTTGGGAATATAGATCCCTCCCAAGCTTTCCATTGTTTTTGCAGTCAAAACAGCAGCAGCCACAACCATGCCCAACACATTATTAAAAGAAAAGGACTAGTTTAAACTAAGGACTATAATTTCATGCCACCAAGTAAAATGTATACTTTAGAAATTCTTTCCAACATAACAAATGATTCAATAGAGGGTAGAATCTAACACCAAAAAAAGTTGCTATAAGCCTCAAAGACTATCCCCACTGAAGAAAAAAAATATTTTCATATATATATATACATGGTTAAATGCTTGAAAAACAGACTGAATTAACCCCAAATCCACAGCTGGAAGCTAATTCTTCAATTTATAGTTTAAATTGATGTAAAAAAAGAGAGGAACTACAAGTTAGGGGAAAACCTACTTTTCTTATTTCTCCAGTAAAATCATTAATGAAATCAAATAGTAAACAGACCTTCCTGCTTACATGTGCTCTCAAAAATAGGTAATGAACACAGAATTTGTGTGAAATAGGGTTTTGGGGAAAGTAATCAGCTGTTGTCAAAACTCATTAACTCTACACACTTCTTAATTTTTTTCCCATACACCTATACACTGTCCTCACTGAAAAATTGTTTACAAACACAAAATGTCAAACAAAAAGAAATCCAAAGGAACAGTGCAGCATTCTGGCACACGACTCAGAATTTTAATGCAACCTTCTTGACTTTGTGTATGCATGTAGCTTTGCAGAAATAGAAATTTTGTTCCATAAAACCTTATTTAGTTGATGTCTGAAGTGCTGGCACACTATCATAGAATCAGAATAACTGGGGTTGGAAGGGGCCTTCAAAGGCCAGCTAGTTCAACCTCCCTGCCATAGGCAGGAACATTTTCCACTAGACCAGGTTGCTCAGAGCCCCATCCAACCTAACCTTCAATGTTTCCAGGGATAGTGACTCTGGGAAATCTGTTCCAGAGATTGTAAAAAACTTGCTTATATGTAGTCTAAATATACCATCTTTTAGTTTAAACCCATTACCCCTCATGCTATCACAAGAGATCCTGCTACAGAATTTTTCCCCAACTTTCTTATAACTTCTTTTTTAAGTACTAAAATGTTATAGTAAGTTTTCCCCAGTCTTCTCTTTTCCAGGATGAACAATGCCAATTCTTTCAGCTTGTCCTCATAGCAAAGCTGCTCCAGCCGGTCATCCTCCTCTGGACTCCCCCCAAAATTTGTATATCTTTCCTGTGCTGAAGACCTGAGTCAGACTGAGTACTCCTGATGGGGGTGTCACCAGAGAGGACTAGAGAGGGAGAATCACCTCTCTCTGCCGTTTTAGTCCCACTTCTTTTGATGCAGCCCAGGATAAGACTGGCCTTCTGGGCTGCAAGAGCACATTGCTGCCTCATGATCAGCTCCTCATCCACCAGTAATACCCAGTCCTTCTGGGCAGATTTCTCGCAATCCCTTCATCCCCCAATCTGTATTGATACAAGGGGTTGCCTTGATCCAGGTGCAGCACCTTGCACTTGGCTTTGTTGATCCTCATGATGTTTCCATGGGCCCACTGGTCAAACTTGTTCAAGTTCCTCTGGACAGCATCCCATTCCTCAGGCATGTCTACTGCACCACTCAGTTTGTCATCATTTGAAAACTTGCTGAGCGTGCACTCAATCCTTTCCTCTATGTCATTGATGAAAATATTGAATAGTACTTATGCCAATGTGGACCCCTGAGGGACACCACTTGTCACTGATGCATATCAGGACACTGAATCATTTACCACTACACTCTGAATGACACTGTCCAAACAATTCCTCATGCACCAAACAGTCCATTCTTCAAATCTATATCTCTACAATTTAGAAAATAATATTGTGGGGGACCATACCAAAGTCTTTACAGAAATCCCGATACATGACTTCCATAGCCATCAAGCTACTACCAAGTAGATTTAATGTCTCTTTGCTTGGTTGAGGTTGGTTCTTTGATATTACCACTGGCAAGGCAGAGTTCAGTTTGCCAGAGTGATTTTCTCAGAGAAGCTTTCTTTTTGTTTGGAGTGAATTTTAGACATCAGCTCGGTATTCTGCTTTACTATGGTGTATTTGACAAACTGTGTGGCTGAGGAACGTATATATATATATATACATATTTCTGTGGGACTACTATGTGATTTCCTTTAATTGGGTGGTGTTATCTTGTTGCTAGATCACAGTAACAGCAAAGATGACTCAAGTTCCCTGTGAATTTTTCTGTGACAGAGTACCCTAGGTAATTCAGGAAAAGTCCAGCCCAACCTCATCCCACAGCTATTGTGTGATTGTCATTGAGTCAACAAAAGGGTCTGACCCTGAGTGGAAATTACATGAGGCCAAGGTAAACTTATCAGTCTCAATAACCTTCACACTTTTTTTTCTTCCTTCCTTCTATTTCAACATGTGCTAGTTTTACTCTGTGGTAGCAAGGATGCCTTGTGGGACAGTGTGACATTGCTTTCCCTTTCTAAAGCTGACTACTATACTTCTTCATTCATCCGAAACTTTATTTATTCTGGGAAACTTATTGCCACAAGCTGTCAGAGAGGTCTCACCGTGTTTTGGCTTTATAAAGGATGGCATAGATACCTGCAGGACTGCAAAGTGGTGCAGACTGGCTTGTCAACTCTCCAAAATAAAAGCCTCGAAGAGACCCACTGCCTCACTCTTAGTGGCATAGGTCAGGCTCTAAGTTAGGGCAGATTGCTTTATGTTTGTCACTCCAGATCTCAGGTACTGTCCTCTGAAGTATAAAAGAGATTATCTGCTCTAACTGCTGCTCTGTCCATTTCTGTGATCCTCTCTTGTCTTGTGAACCCTCAGGCCACTTCAAAGCCTTAACCATTGCCATGGACAGCAATTATTTCCAGGTTTCAGACACTACTTTATTTTCCAGTGAATATAAAAGGGAATATTTGGAATTCCAAACTAGAAGTTTGTAAGAACCATGGTAATTTTAGCAGCTTGGCCTGAAGTTAGGGCTCTAAACAAACTTTAGCTGTATTTACTTGTGTTCTAGTATGACTACACTGCACCACAGCTGCTGGTCTTCCTAAATCACATCAGTACCAGTTGCCTGACTCCTTCACTGATGTTAGTAACACTTAAAGAGGTAAATTTGGCACCAGCTATAAAACTATTTGGATTTGAATTATCTAAAGACTTCAGGGATAGTCCATTAGCACAGATCACAGGCTGTTCACTGTGTTCAATATGTAGAGAAAAAAATTCCCTGAAATGGAATGACTTACGTAGTTTTCAGTAACAAATATTATGTTCAAGAAGCCCCTTTAACAAACAAAAAAAGGGATGTAGAAATGAAGTTACAGATGTCTCTACCCACCCTTTTCCCTTTCAGCTGACAGTTCAAGCTCCATATGAGGAAGCTGGCATGTGCCCAGTGTTAACTTTCACAGAATCACAGAGTATGCTGAGTTGGAATGAACTCAGAAGAATCATTGAGTCCAACCCTTGGCCCTGAACAAGACCACTCCCTAGAGTCACACCACATACCTGAGAGTATCATCCAAACATTTCTTGAACTCTGTCAGGCTTGGTGCTGTGACCACTTCCCTGGGGACCCTGTTCCGGTGACCAATTAAACTCTGGGTGAAGAACCTTTCTCTAATATGTCACCTCAACCTCCCTTGAAACAACTTCAGACCATTCCCCCAGGTCTTGGCACTGGTGACCACATGGGAGAGATCACTGCCTGCCCCTCCTCTTACCCTTATGAGGAAGTTGTACACTGCAGTGAGGTCTCCCCTCAGTCTCCTTCAGGCTGAACAGACCAAGTGACCTCAGCTGCCCCCCTCAAGGCCCTTCACCCTCTTTGTTGCCTTCCTTTGGATGCTCTCTAATAGCTTAGTTTCTTTCTTATATTGTGGTGCCCAACACTGCACACAATATTCCAGGTGAGGTCACCCCAGTGCAGAGCAGAGCAGAACAATCCCCTCTGTCGACCAGCAGGTGATACTTTGCCTGATGCCTTCCAGGACATGGTCAGCTTTCCTGTCTGCCAGGACACTGCTAACTCATATCCAACTTGCAATTGACCAGAATCCCCACGTGCCTTTCCATGGCACTGCTTTCCAGCATCTAATTCCCCAGTCTGTATGGACATCTGGGGTTGCCCCATCCCAAGTGCAGAATCTGACATTTTCTCTTGTTGAACTTCATATGGTTGGTGATTACTCGGTCCTCTAATTTTTTGAGGTGTCTCTGCAGGGCCTCCCTGCCTTCAAGGTAGTCAACAGCTCCTCCCAGTTTTGTGTCATCGTAAACTTACTTAGTATCCCTTCCAGTCCTGCATCGAAGTTATTTATGAAGATGTTGAAGAGCATAGGGTCTAAGACGGAGCCCTGTTGAACCCCACTAGTGACAGGTCACCAGCCTGATGTTAACCTCTTTACCACTACCCTCTCTGGCCAATCCATGAGCCAGTTGCTCACCCATCACATGATGTATTTATCCATCTGTGTGCTGAACAGTTTGTCCAGAACAATCCTGTGAGAGACAGTATCAAAAGCTTTACTGAAATCCAAGAAGATTACATCAACTGGTTTCCCTTGATCAACTAGGTGGGGCACCTTGTCATAAAAGGAAATCAGGTTTGCTCTGCAACAATATTTAAGCACTGCCCCTGGAAGAGGTGCTATCTTTGGGGAATGGCTGTCAGACTAAGGTCATGTCTGCACACCTTTGGCATTTGTCTATATGTCACTTTTATTTAAATAGTATGGAAATAAATGCCAGCATCCTGATTAAAATTTCCCGTTTCCCTGCTAAGCAGATTCTTCTGTTTAGGATTCTATTTGTGAGCTTTCTGTCTGCTATATTTACTACAGTTATATGCTACTCTACATTATTAAGAACCATGTTTTGTTGAAATTTCTGGACACCCAAGACACAATATTCATGATGTTTGGGAACTAAGTGATTAAGTAGGCAACACTCCCTACAATATAGGTAACCCCACTGTTTCTTATGAATTTGCCTGTGGTAGACTGGGCACTGTGCTGAGTTAATGGTTGAACTCAATGATCTTGGAGGTCTTTTATAATGTAAATGTTTCTGTGATTCTATGAATACTGTTTGTCTCTTCTAGTGCAGTCCTTTCTCCCCCACCACAACACAGATAGTGACAATTAATTTCCAGAAACTTTTCCTGCTTTCTTGACAGTAGAAACACTGTTACGGTCTACAATGATTTTTTAATTAAAGTCTCTTCTCCATAGATAACAGTGGGACCTGCACTTAAAATATAAATGTCATCAACACATTTTTTAAGTATCTTTGCTCTTCATTTAAGACCGCTTTATGGCAGACTCACTAGGCAGGGCAGGATCTGGATTGGTACTTTGCGTATGTGATTTCTAGCCGCTGCTCAGTTCCTCTTAAAATATATGCAATATTTATAAGTCTTGTGTTTTACTGGGCTGAGTTACATCCTACTGACAGCCTATTGTCCCCGCTACTTGTCAATGGACACCGGTAATTTATTCATTCTCTCTCTTTCTCTACCTGAGGCAACTTTAGCTGAGGACTGTGCTACATGGCTCATAAAAATTCCATTACAGCAGTTCCCAAGGTGAAGGAGTCTTGGTGGGACATTTGTCATACAGATTGCCAGAAGACCAGAGACTGTGACTAGGGAGACAAAAAATGCCCTCAGTGTGAAAGCAGATGGATCAAAAATCTTGTCCTGACCTTTTTGTGCCATGCAAGGAAACATCAGCCAGACTGACCAGGTAGGAGCAGTGTGCGCTGCAAGAGGAGCAAGCTACAAATGTGTTGGTGCTCTGCAACAGCCTAGCAGAGGGGAAAAATTAATCCAGACAAGTTTCCTCGTTAATTTCCTTTGTAATTCATTGTAGTTCCTGTTGTAATGGGAAACACTCTACAGCTATCACAAAGATATCTAGATATCCTGATTTAGCATATTTAAGAAGAGAGAATGGAAGTAAAAAGGAGTAAGAATGCCCAGATAGAATGAATGCACGCAATTTATCTATGTCATCTGTGCTGTGAGTTTTCTCTTACAAATTATAATCATCCATGAAGGCTCAACCCATCCATCAGGTCTCCAGACTCCAGTATTACACAGTCTCAGAGAATCTGTTTTTTTCTTGATTAGAGTGACATGAAGAGAAACCTAACTTTGGTCAAAGAATTATATACCTTTCAAAACTTTCAGACTTACCTTGCCAGTTGTCTGCTCTTTCTGAGTAACCAGAAAATGCTGAACAAATAAGTAAATTCATAATTTAGAGCAACTCAATGTTACTTTCTCAGTCTCTATTGAAATTCTTGAGAATAAACCATCCTAGAAGTAAAAAGATTGCTTTGAGGTTTTGATGTTTTCCAGCCATTTTCCCTTGAATCTGTGAATGTAGATCTCATCAAAATCAGTGGAGTTATATTCATCTAACAACACTAAGGAGAAAACCCTACTAAGCTTTCCTCCATTTTGTAATCAAATCTATAATACAGAAAGATATTTGAAATCTGACAGAGTTTCTTTAACAATTTAAGCCCCAGTGGAGGACGTGACTGCAGGGATGGACAGCTGAGAAGCTGGTAAATCAAGCTACACTGATTTCAACAAAATACTCCACGCTTGTATGACTCAATCCTGTAAGGGCAATGTGAACCCATCTAACAGTGATTTTTTTATTATTTTTTTTCCCCAAAATCAAGATGAGTAATTTTGTCTGGACTACAAATTAAAGTCCAGACACAGCTACTTGTCTATGTCCTCACCTCAGCCCCTCTGGCCACAGCTCCATGGTATGGATACTGAACACGATGCAAAAAAAGTTACTTCTGCACTGAGAATTGAGAACCCAAGATCTCCCCATCTGAAGGTTAAGATGCCTCTTTGTTTCTTATTCTAGTTTAGTGCTATTGAGACAGACCTGCAAGCTCTGCTGTGGAAGAGAGATTTATAACACGTGGCATTAAATCAGCTTTTACCCTGTCCTGTTACATGCTTCTTGAGATTGATCTACTCACCACTGAAGACAGTGGGTGGTTTTGACTGAATTCAATAGCTTTTGTATTGAGCCAAAATGAAGGAATGAAGCAGTAGGTCACTACACAGCACATACAAAGAGCAAGGCATTACATTAAATGCATGTGCTTTTTCATCACAATTGGTGTTTCAGGCTCTCCCCATATAATAACAAAAAGTATCTGGGCCTGGAAAAGATAAATTATTTCACTGTTTTTTGTTCTATTGATTTTTTTTTAGGTGTATCCAAATAACACATGCCCAAACGTGACACGATTCCTATGCTTATGTAAATCCAGAGAAGTTATATTTTGAAAATAAAAATGTCCTTAGTACTCTGAAAAAAATAATCACCTAGTCTGTCCAAAGTGTGTAGGTACTTGCAATAAGTATTGTTACATTCTTGTAGGAAATTACATGCCAGCACACATGAATATATTCAAACCCAAGCAAATATCAGAAGAATTTGCCTTGATGGTTGTTCATATGTCTTAATATCTGTTAACATTAGTCATCTGCACATTTAAGTTTTGCTAAATGTACAAACTATGTGACAATCCACCCTTGTTGCAACATCAGCTTGCAGTGTCCAGCATTTTTGTGCTTTAAGGACTCACTGTCTTTCAGGCCAGGGGTCTGTGGTAAACAGCATTTGCATATGGGAAAAAAAACAAAGAAAGGAAAAAACTGACAAGAATTATAAGATTTTGCAGACACTGAGGTAACTTAGTCAATTAATAGATTTTATTTATTTATTTATTTGATTTTACTGAAACAAAGCCAAGCCCTGAAAAGTTAGAAGGTACTCACACTAAGATCACCCTTTTGATGTAAATTCACCCTTGTTGCATATGTACTACATACAAAAATCTTTAGATCTATGATCAAATAGTACTCTTGTGTAGCAAAACTTCCTTCCATTCAGAGGATGGATGCTACTCCAGGGATGAGAGTGAGCTGTGCAGTGATAGCTGTAAGAAGAGGAGGTGATGTCAGACTGGGTTTCACCATCTGAATGGAGTAGACATTGAGTAGTTGCAGGTCAGGGCTGAAGACTGAAAAGTGTCACAGAAGTGAGCAAGACTTTTGGATTCCTGCTGGAATATTTCCATGAAAGAGGGATCAAGGTCCTATATGGTAGTGTGCAAGAAAACACACTATTTTATATTTTTTTTTTATATTCAGGTTTGGATGGTTTTAAAGAATTAAACATCCATGGGACTGCAGAGGAAAAGAACTGAATTCCCTAGTTACTTCCACCAGTTTTACTCTGATTATCCATACTGCATGCAGACTAATTTGGCCATGGAATTTTTATTTTTTTTAAACTAGTTCTTCTCAAAGCAAAATCCTGGCATAGTTTATCAAGAGGATGCTGTTTATTTAATTATGAATTTTACCTCATTCAAGTTTTCTACCTTCTCTCCAGTTTCATTTTTCACTGCTGTTCCCATGGACACTGTACCCTCCAGTGCCCACTCAAGCCACCATAAGTCCTGATATATTTCATGACATGCAACAAGTAGTGCATGAGAACTCTAGTTATATATTTGCCTATGAATTCCAGAGGACACTTCAAATCTCTTGTCATGTGGATGCGTTCAATCTGCTGTAGATGTGACTAGCTCTGAGCAATGTTAATTTGAACCGATTCGCATGATCTAAAGGTGAAGAAAAGTCTTTGTAACAGAGGCCTTCAGTGAGATGTACAAGATCTGGAGTAGAATGGAGACTTACAGAAATTGAATTAATCTGAGTATATTGTACAGAAAGCATCATCAGGCTTTAATAGCAGTCTCTGTGGAAAAGGCAAGTGACAACAGAAAGAAGGACTGTCTGTTCACCCCCAACATATGTTGATTCAACCATTCATTAAAGGAAAAAGGACTAAAACTTCATGTGTATGTGTGAAATGAGAAAGAACTGCTTGTGTATCATCAGCATAAAAATGTGTCCTGTGACAGTGCAAGTAGAAAGAAATTAAGATAATTGAAAAAATTTTACAGGGAAGAGAGAGGAAAACTAAGATATATCCCTGTGGAGCTGGCACTGAGCCTCCCAGGCTCTTAGTTTATTGTCAGTAGCTGTGATATATTCTGCCTATTTACACTTCTAGAGGAAATTACAAGTCCTTACAAACCCCACAACAGTCATGAAGCATCAAATACTGAAAATCTGAGAAATACTGATGCTTTCTGGGATATTTCCAGATCCCACTTAATGCATGACTCATGACAGCAATTATCCTCTCCATGCTAGGGGTACAGTAACTAATTAAGTAGGCCCATGAAAGCACCTTCAGAACCTGGAAGAAAAGCATAACTGATGCGATTATATTGCTGACATGTTCTTCAGTCCAAAGCAAGCTTAAAATTGCTTAAGTCCACAGTTCAAACGAACAGGAATCTAATGCGAGGGATTGCAAGTACTGCAGTTTAATGTACCATTTACTTTAAAACATATTGTTCTTTGGAGGAGTCATTCTGTATATTTTATGATGTTTATAGGCAAAGTTGCCTAATGACTATAACTAAAAGCTGTCTGGGTTATAAGTTACAAGCGAACTATTTAAATATCACTTATTATGAGGGAAGACTGATGGCTACCTTGATTCGCAGTCTGCCAAGTTAAAATAAGTGCAAGGCACTGGACCTCCTGGAAAGCAAATAAACTGCACAGCCTGAGTGAACTCAAAGGACAATACTACCTAACAGCTGTGCTTGGCACCCTCTCTTGAACTCTGAGTTCCTGAGAAGGGATGATCAAAGCTCCCTTGCTCCTGGTAGTAATTCAGCTGTTTTGCTATCACACATTGGTATCCTTCCTATGGTTTTTTATTTTTTCTTACAATCTACTAAACAGAATTAAAAGAAGGATAACAAAAGAAAGAATAAAAAATATGAAGAAGAGAAAAACAGAAGGCAGAAAACTCTCTAAGTTTTCCCACAGAAAAAAAATATTAACAAAATTAATGTATTTGTATTAACATCGAATCAGAGAGTTATGGATCAGAATTTGCCGAGGAAGGAGCAATGTTTGAGAGAGTTACTCAATCACACCTTTCCCTGTTGAACTTCTTTGAGGTGGTGCTGAAAAAAGTGTCCTTTTCACTTTTTGAGGAGACAGAAAGTCGTTACTTTATCCTGGAGATGGATCAAAGTCCTCCTTCTTCCCAAAGGCATTTATTGACATTTCCATGGCTGATGTACAAATGGGCAAGGGCAAGAAGCAACTCTCTTCCTGTTTCTTGACAAAGAGGAAGAGAGTTGCTTTGGAAAATGGGGAAATGATGCCCAAAAACTTACCAAAAAATCTGTGATACACATTTTATGTTATCACTGTTTCACTTAGCTGAGAATCCAGTTCATATTTAAATAAATAAATATATGTTTGTGTGTGAGCATATAAACTTTATATTTTGTATGCCTATGTGGGTGTGAACATGCACCACAATTCTTAGCTTTTTAGAATCTTCTGATGATTTTTTTTCTTTCTATTTTAGTTTTTGCCATTTATATTTAATCAAGTAAAGGAAGACTATTTTGTATTGTCTCAGCCCAGAACACAGATTAGGTAGTCAGTAGTATTTGACAAGGTGATATTCCTCCCCTAGCCCCGCACACACTCACTTTCTCACACACAGACACACACAGACACAAACACTCTCACCTTCAAAATATAATAACTTACACTTAAAAAATGAAAAGTGAAAGAACACTACAACTCCTCTGAGCTTTTTCAAAAGTACAAATAGTTCTTGTGGAGTGTTCAGATCACAAGATCACACTGTCACATGCAGTTTACATGGCTGATTATACCCGGATGACTTCACAGCCTTTTGCTGAAGACTTTAAGCTTTTTTAATGATACTATTAAAGTTTTCCCTGTGAAGACAGCTTTCAAACACTTAAGAGTTTGAAGTAGTTTCATTACAGATCTCTGACACTGTATTTTCCACTCTGATATACACTTCTGAGAATCAAATTATACAAATAAATGAATCCTGCATGTGACAACATGTCTTGAGAGACTCAGTACTATAAAAATATGTTTTAGCTACTTATGCTGATTTTTAGCCAATCTTTAAGCATGTCTGCAATTGCTACTGTCTTCTCCCTGAAATTATAATCCTTTCTGGCTCAACTATTTAGTCTTTCAGAAGTTTGACACTGATTTCTCTGCCCCATTATTTTGTTCCATGGCACTCTGCTGTAAATTACTGAAATTCTAAAGCTTAGAGGTACGTTTACCTATTCAAAATGCTGCATCAGCTGAAAATATACAGCATTTTTCTTTTCAATAGAACTATCACCTTTAGAAAAACAGCTAGGCATTCCTTTTATGTCTTCTCTTAAAGGCCTAATGCTTTTTTATTCATTTTTACTGTATGTTATTGTCTTTTTTTTAACAAAGATTTTTAAAATATAATAACTGCACCAAAAGAAAATTATATTGCATAGCTGCACTCAGAAACAGATAGGTTTGCCTCTTGTAACAGAATAAAAGTGTATTTCAAATTAAAAGAATTGCATAATATTCTGGGTTTAGTGCTCATTTCCTTTATCTCATATAAAAGAAAATATCAGTCTGCTGAAGTCAAGGGGACAATGATTTCCATCTATGACTTTTGGTAATGAAGGCAGAGCTACTTAGTGCTATCTAGGGTATTTAGCTACAAAATTGCAATTAAATTAATGGGAACTGCAATGCTAAGCCTTCTGCTTTGTATTCTGTTGTAATATCAGCTGTAGGATCCTAAAACCTGGAAAAGCTACTGCCAGTTTTGAAACTGACCGGGTTGCTTAGCTTGGCCACTTACTTCAAGCTTTGTTGGGCAAAGGGCAAACCTTGACATAATTATTGTGTTTTCCATTTGGCAATAGAGTGTGTAAATAATTTTGTGCTAGTTCAGAAATTTTGTGCTTACAAAGCTTGCCTGTCACTACAGCTGTAGTACTGATGCAGTAACCATGGTGGGGGTAGGGGGGAACAATCATTGTCTTACTGCCCTGAATTTGAGAAAAAATATTCTAACAGGAATAACAGGAGAAAAAATATTGAAATGTTTTTCAATAGAGCTCTGACACAGTACAGTGGGTTGTAACACAGAAAATTAAGTCTGATAGCTTCAAAGCAATAGTATTTCCAATAGCTCAGTTCTTTCTTCTGTGCATGTTATCTGACACTGGAACATTTCATCTTTATCCTGCTATTGCAAGCAGATAGTCCCGTGCAAACAGGTGAGACACTGCCCTCATATTTTCAGTGACTGTTATAAGATTTAAAGTGAGATCAATAAGAAAACAGAAGTGAACTAGAGAACATCCAGACAAAATAATAGTATTTTATCAGTTTTGCCTAGATACTTTCAAACATTGTAGTGCTCCCCACTTTGCTTCTGGAACATGCTCACACACAATAGGCACTGATGCAACAGGGCTGGGGTTTTACTCAGACTCACTAAGGTCCTACTTACTTTTTGTGTGAGTCAGTTCCCAAAAGACATACCAGAAACACTTCCACCTCACAGAAATCAGGCAGAGATGATCAAAGGCCACAAAGCAAGGGGTTATATGGATGAATTAGTAGGAATTCTTTAATTTCCCTATGGGTTGGTGCAGCCAATAATGCTTTGAAGAATGCTGTTGTGATCTATTCACTGAGTGACTTGATACCAGAAATTTTGCCTTTTGTTCTTTGTAAGCTAGAAGGCAATGTAATGCAATTTTCCTTGTGATGAAACCAAAACATTTTAGGAAAGGGTATTTAATGTTTCAGAACACTTTTAGCTTAAAAAGAAAACAAAACCAAAAAAAAACCCAAAAAACCAAACTGAAATCTGAAGTGTTATTATTTTGAAACATCTTTAAAATCTCAAGGATAAAGTAATTTAAAACCTGATTGCAGTAAAATTAAGAATATGGATACCACTACTTTTCTGCATACGAATATTTATTGTGAATTATATAGCTCCCTATGCACTATGCAACTGCATATAATCTTACCCCGGCAGAGGGGCAAGAAGGAACTGCTGGGGCTCCACAGGCTGTAGAGAGACTCTGAAAGTCTGTAAAGCACAGGGAACCAGCCAGGCTTTTGCTAATGTCATTATTCTTCAGATATGCTGAGGGGGGGGCGGAGAAAAAATAGTGGCTGAGGAATCAGCAAGTACACTCTGGAAGGAGACAACTGTAACAGAAACTAATTGCTAAATTTTATTTAATATAGGGGGAAATAAGCGCAAGCTGCTATTGGGACCAACAGAGCTACTAAACCCATTCTATTTAATTGCCTTCATGGAGCAAAAACTTCCGTAACTGGGATCATGTTGAATACTTGCAAAAGTGTTACTATTTACCATCCTTAGTTTGAAGAATTTGGAAATACGTATCTATCAACTGGTCACACAACTGATATAATCTCCTCAATAAAGAGTGTAAATTTCACAATGAAAAAAAATTAGTATAGAGTTTTATTTAAATCCACAAGAACAAACCTGAAATTATTGATGATAAGCTCTTTTCTATGACTTATTGTCCAAATTTGTCTAGCATAAATGCAGGAGCAAATTATTTTCATGGATAGAGTTGCATGCAAACATTCCCTTTCTTGCCTTCATATATTCCCTTTCTTGCCTTCATATTTTGTACATAAGATAAAAAAATTAAACAACTATAAGCCTTTAATTTCACAGAGACTCATGCTTTGTAGTAGAAAAAAACCCTTTCATTTTAAAAACATCAGAAAATAGAAAATGAAGTGTTCTTAATCTCTAACTCCCTGCCAAGTTATCATTCCCTTCTGAGTAGGAATGTTCATTTATTCAGTGATCAGGAAATTTAAAAAACTGTTTTCTTTTAAGTCTTCAGGATTTTATCTGCCTCTTTAAACCACACACCCTGTTATCTTTGTCAAAGGGTCAAAACAAATTGGTTTTCAAATTACGGGTGCAGGTACCAAGGGAAAATGTAAATCTTTCATAATCCAAAAATCTGTCTTATTGTTAGCACTCTGTGGACCAGATAGGTAATGTCAACTTTTTCTCATAAATTCTCAGACCACCCGCCAGCTTCAGTAAACATATAGCAAGACATATATGCATGTGTTCAAGAAGATATAGAGTATAAACCAGAACCATTTGGACAAATATTTGTGTTGCTTCTATAAAATGAATGATAAAGTCAATAAAAAGATTTACACAACACAGAGAAGAATCAGTTCTAGAATATTTTATAGCAATCAGGCAATTGTGTAAATACACTTTTTTATTTGCATACAATTCCATCTCTTTTCAAAAACAACTCCGGCACCCAGATTAGAGACAAAACTTGAAAGTGGTTTACATTTTGTTTGTATACATACCCAGTTCACCCGAATTCTTTTATGTCTTCTTTTCCTTTTTTTTTCCCACATTCCATTTACTTGTCTTGAGATCTTTCAGTGCACGATTCTGAACTTCTTCCCAGAAAAGGTCTGTCATAAGATCCTTCCAAAGTGAAGTTCTCCCTTCCAGTTTCACTTTAGGAAGCAATCACTTGATTGCTGTCACCATTAAGGCAAATAGGTATGTTCTCTTTCATAATATGAAAATACTGAGAGGTAACTTTATTCAGGTTCTTCGAACAAGAAATCTCCATTGCAGTAGACTGATCTCCATCTCCAGACTCCAGTTCTTTCTTTAGTCTTTAGGACTAAAGAACACATCAGTCTTTAGGATCTTAAAATAAATTGCTCACTGAGAATGAAGATTATGTCAGGTAACTCACACCTAGCTCTACTGTTTAGAAAGGAATCACTCTTCATTAGAATAGAAAGCTAGAGCTGGACTGAGATTTTTACTAGAGCGATGCATAATACCATGCCAAGAATTAAACTTGAATAGTCTTCTCTCTAAAGCTCCTTGTCAGGTAGGTTTGTGTATTTGTCTTCAATCTCTTCCTGAAAGAGCTTTGCAAAGAGACTTCATCAAGTGGTTGAAGGGGCTGGAGGTGGGAAGCAAAAAACTTTCCATAAAGAGTAGTAGGGGAAAACACTTCCCAGCTATGAGCTCTACTTGGTGCACAGTAACAGAAGGTTCATGAGGACAGTTTTTAGTCTCCTTTTATTATTTTTTTTTCCTGGTGTGAATCTAAACAATCTTTTTTTGTACTTATAAGGCATTTTTTCATGGAAGGTAAGATTCCTCTCACCTAGCTCTAGCCATCTCGAATACAGGTCTCTAGTCTGAGCTAATCTTTGAGGCTTGCATTGTGGACTGTAGTAAAAAAGAAGTCCTTCTGATTTGTAAGTCAAATACTTGTTTTAGGGAAGGATCAAGAGCCCTCTAGACATGCTCATCTTCCTCCCTGCACTCCAGAAGGAGCTGAGGTGATTTGCTCAGACCAGATGACTAACCTTCATGTGGCCAGCATCAGGCCAGACTCAGCATGCAAGGTGGTCCCCCAGCCAAGGAATGACAGGGCAGAAAGCTTAAACCGTTCTTCCCACACTAACTGGCTCTCACTGTACTCCTGAGAGACAAGTCCCTCTTGTTTTAGGAATCAGTGCATACTGCAGTGAGGAGGGGAGCACTCTGCCTCCTTTGTTCAAAGTGCCATAACGTTCCAGCACTAACTTTCCACAGTTAGCTTTTAAGGATTAAGCTGTAGAAATAATCATCAGACAGTTCTGCAGGACAGATCAGGCTGTCATTAAAGGCTCAATTAACAAAACAGAAAAGGGTAAAATTGTATGAGAATTTTTCTTTTGAATTAAATAGCTATTTGTAAACTCACATGCCACTTTTGCAGTCTCGACTGTTGTGACAACCATGCCTAAGTGAAATGTAAGTTATAAGAACATTCGTTCTTATTCTGTTAACAACTTTTAGGGGAAAAAATATTAAGATGGTGTCCAGAATAGCTCTGTGCAAAGCCTGTGCTTGCTATAGGCTCTCAGCTCCATCCAAATGGCTTTATGAAACACCACATAAAAGCCAATGAAAATAAAGTTTGGAGCATTCAAACTATTCTAAATTTAGATGTCTGGTATTTTATGTCATTGCTAGTTGTCCTACCCTTATTTTAATACTCCACCCATATCGGTTCTATTTTCATCTAGGCTAACCATGTAGCTGTTCTTATAACTCTACCATTCTTTCCAATATAATTGCTGCTTTTGTACTAAAAATATTGAATACTGATATAGAATTAGAGCTTGCAAAAATACATCTTTTTTTTCCCTAATATTTTACATTGTAAAAAGTACTATCCTGTTTTACACATTAAGCAATTGATTCCAGAGAAGCATTTGCAATTATTTCAGGTACACCAGATTTGAGTCAATGAAACTAGCATATTATTAGCTCTCACTAAGGTGATGGACGCCATTTATTCCACCATTTAAACTGCATGAGTCACTTATAATGTGTAGAACCAAAGTAAAAGAAAAATTCTATCCTTTTAACAACTAGCTTTGATTCTGAATGGTTATTTTAATATATGTGTTGGTTTTTTTTCACTGCTAGTATAGAAACACCTCACCTATGATGATAAAAGACAAACCACAGGACTTCTTTGCTTTATGCTAAACTATTTATTTCAACATCACGGTAGTGGAATATTTTGTAGTGGTCATGTTGACTAATATACAAGTTTATACTTCGCAAACGTGACAAGCTGCAGGTATGAAAACTAGGATGTGTCTTAAAAGCACATAGCATTGTTTTGCATCCCTTTGACACATTTTGTCTACAAATGATAGAATGTTTGCAGAATTAGAAACAGCTATTAAATTTTTGCAATGATTGTCATATAATTAATATATGGACTATAGATGGCTATTGAACTATTCTTTGAAGTCACTCTCTGGATTTGGGGGAGAGGTGAAGGAAAAAAGAGGGATTTTCTCATGTGCATGGTGTGAACCCTCTTTGCCACATCTCCAACTCCTCTCTGAAACTGTAGAGATGTTCTTCTGTTGGTGATACTGACCGAGGAAGACCCTTAAGATGAAACTATACTCCTATAATATAATAAGTAACCCAAGATTGTGTAGCTTACCTTTCTGATTGGAACTATGTGTTCTTGAAAAGTAAAGCCTGGGTTTCCAAAAATGTTTCTAGAGATCCACAAGCTTATTTAAAGAATTTCTTGGAATGTTTCAGGATAAAGGTGATGTCAAATATCTATGCCTGATCTCAGGAATCTTTTATAGAAAACTGCTTTTCTTCACTCACTTGGCACTGGCTTAAAGGAAGTTGATACAGTGGTCAATGAACAAGACCTGAGAAACTAAACCACATTCATATTTGTCTTTCCAATTTTTAGCCACTGAGACTACTTTTTCACATTAAAAAAATATCTTCTTATCAGTATTTAGGTAATTATAAACAAATTATGTGATTTGATATTATGTGAACTGTACCTTTATCCCTACTAGCTTCAGGTAAACGTGGAGCATCGCAGTTTCTGTTCCACTTTGCTTACCAGGAGAACCTGCTGAGCAACTTCCATTTCTCCCATTCTTTCTGCAATAGAAAGCAATAGTGACTTTGGAAAGTCTTGTCCCAGTTGTTCATGACTGTTCATGACTGCAGGACCTTGTGCTGTGCAGAATTCTAACATATTTAGTAAGAGTAATAATTATCTTCTAATATTGGCAGGGAAACTAAAAAAAAAACTATTAGTAAGAATCCATCACAGACACAGGAAGGATATACATGGTACAGCACAACATAGGAAGAATTTGATAGAATGCAATATTATGATATGAGTTTGCTGTAAAGCTGCTTAGAAATTCTTTTCAGAATAGGAAATTAAGCTTCCAGATATCTGGATAGCCATGGAAATGTTTTAATTTTTCAGGGAAAGAAAAAAAACAAGGTTTTGGAAAACTGAAACAAAATAATTTGACTTAGGTGAATTCAACTAGTTAACAGAGCATCAAAAAACTTCCCATTTAAAAGCAGAAAACTGAATTACCTTAGTATTTCTGAATCAAAATGCTTTATGATTTCTGTTCTACAAAGTGCTTTGACCTTTTGTTCCAGTTTGGAAAGTAAACAGGTGCTGAAATGAGTAAATGTGACAGAAATTCCGCTTCCATGCAGCTGTATTTGTCTGCATGTGCAGCATAGTTAAATTCTGGAGAGTCTTTTGCAGCATCCTGTACTCCAGAAAGAAGAACAAGGAGGAGCGAATTTGAGATCACTCTGTATTTCCTGCTGGTGGTGTCTATTGTACCACTAAGAGAAATGACCTTTACAGAGATCAGAATTAATAACATATATAAAATTCGTGGCTACCTATCAACATGCATTTCAGTGGAACTGTTTCAGGTTACATTTGAAAATGGCAATAAAAAATATCAAATCAAAAAGCCTTTTAAAACTTCTGTGCATTCTCCTCTGCTTTACCACTTCCTGTCCCATTTCTTCATTCCTCATGTCCCTTCCACTCCACAGATATGTTGGTGCTTTTTTATTGATTTAAAGAACATGTAGTACATAATATCTGTCTCTGAAACATTTAGTACAGGGCACAGAGAACTAAGGGTGAATTAATTATTTTTTTTTTTAGTTGCTTTGGGAGTTTGGTGCAGATATGGGTTTGAGCCACAGCCTTGGCACTGGGTTTGATGCAAACTTTAGGGAGGAGGGTGCTGCTGACATATAAATTGAAGTTTGTGAAAGCTCCATAGTGCTTCCCTTCCTGCTGTGCCACCAGAACTACTGCAGAAATACTGCACAGCACAAAAGGAGACAATAGACTGGTACAAAGAGTTTCTGGCATTCAGCAGAACAGGCCCTGGCTGTGGGAAGCCAATATTGGTTTTGAAAACAACCTTTGGAAGCAGTGTACATTTCTCAGAAAGCTCTGCAGGTGGCCCTAGTGCTGAGCTTCTAAAAGCACAATGCTTTCAGGCATCATCACACAGATCTGCTATATACTTAAGCCTCTTCTTAGAATGAATGTAAGGTGTCTAAATAGAGGGTCACAATAGTAGTAGCAGTAATAATAATAATAAATTATAATAACGCTATTAATAAAATCTGTGAACAGTCTACCTTATGTGATCCCTAAAAGGGAAGCTCAAAACTAAAGAAAATAGTAGAAATAGTTTTTTACTGGTTTCTCCTTTCTGTGACATTCATGAGTCACAGGTCTGTCACGAAAAGAAAAAAAAAAAGAAATAAAAAGAAAAAAAGAGAAAGCTTAGACCTACCTCCTTTTAATAGCTTAGCTGAAGGAGAAAGGTGATGCAAGCTGTCTCACTCATTGCTGACTGAGCTTCTTACTTGGGGCACGACAGAACTTGACTGCAAAGGCAAGAATCCCTGCAAGTGGCAGAATGGGAAAGGGGTATCCCTGGAGGCTGCTCTGTCTTTCATTGCCAGCCCCTATAATTACACACTGGCTTTCAAAGTAAGTTGTGAAAGCTGTCTTTGCAGCCTGCTTCTCTTTCCCAGGCCCTGGGGAAAGTGCATCATAGCCATTCCTTGCCAAATCCAAACACCTTACGATCAAGCATTTCTAAATATGGCTCTACAGTGGAGCTGCTGGGATAAAGCAAAAAAGGAGATGAAACATTTTTTTTCGCATGAATGTCTCACCTGGAAAGCTTTTAATGTCCACAATAGTACTGGAGAGTGAGGAGTTGAAAGACTTTATAGCAGCTGATAGCCTGAACTCTCTGATATTTCACTTCTCGTTTCCAGGTCAATAGTTAAAAGAAACCATGTTTGTTTGTATTTCACAAAATCTTTCAAAACCTTAAACCTCTTCAAAAAATGAAAATTCTCTCAGTCTAGCCCATCTCAAAGACACTGTCAAAACCACCAGGAAAAAAGTGTTTGTGCATATTACAATAAATACTAATAAATGCATATTACAGCATGGATAACAAAGAATAAACATATGTCCTGCATGCTTATTGGGCTGGGAAGAATAGCTATTTTTCTCTCCACAGCCTCATGTGGTAAGAAGCCTGATGATCCCAGCTGATGTTCTTACATTCCTTGGGAACATTCCTGTACAACACTTCACTGATTCCCTGGTGCTAAGTGATAAGGATTGTAACTCCATGACTTGGTCTGGTGAACGTTTGTGTGAAGGGATTCAATTTCTTAAGTGAGTAAAATCACCCTGGCATAGGTATGGACTGCTGAGGCTGCCCCTGGATAGGGGAAGGCAAACACAGATGTGTCCCTTGGTTGCTCTTCTCTCAGCTGATTCAGGTTCCCTAAACTTGTGTTATCCTTTCCAGTGACTGTGCACTTTGGAAGGTTAAAGGACTATTTTAAGTTCTCATTTATGTGATGTGCCATAAAATAAAGCCCAAGATGGATGAACAGAGGCTCTGTTTTTTAACAACAGTGACTTAGAGATCTGCACATCAGCCATCTTTCCTGTAGGGTCAGAGAGATTTACAGTGCCTGCATATGTTTGCCAACAAAGATGTTATTGTAACTCCAGTGCCTGTTCAGGGAAGTTTATGAGGTAGGGTTAGAAACTGTTCATATTGTCTTCCTGCACTTGATATATAGGAGAGACAATACACCAAATGCATTGCTGAGTTAAAAACAAAGCTATTGCAATGTTAGGATTGTATCTGACATCAAGTACCTCACGTTCTGGTCTGTTGCCTCCGCACTTCAGCTAGAAGAGAACTGCCGTATTTAATCCTCCTTGCACGGCTGTGGGCAACATAGTTATGTCTTCTGTCCTTTGGCTTGCACAACTGACAAACAGGGGCAGTGTTCATTAGTTGGCACAAATTACTGTATCTGTTCAATTCTTTGTAAGAAAGTTGCCTGGTCTTTCATAGGATTGGTTGTAGTTTACAACGTGAATAGCTGACTTTTCTCCCTCAGATGCCATCAAAGATGTGTCACAAAGTGAAGGATCATTTCTGTAAGCAGGCATAACTCCATTGGGACTAAGAGCAACTAAACTTTTGCCTGGATATTCTTGCCCAAAATATGTTAGTGCTGGTTTGCTTTTGTTGAGGTTTTTTGTAGGTTTTTGTGTTTGGTCGGTTGGTTTTTTTTTTAGGTTTTTTTTTCATATTGACCTCTTGGATTGTCAGTTTTGCTTATTCTAAACACCTGTCAACTGCTAACTAATACAGTTACTCAAGACAGCTCATAAATCTTTATGCTAAGACAGTTCCACTTGCAAGTGGAGAACAGGAGATAGCTCTGCTTCTTCTACTTGTAATTCTTGGAGCCTGCAAGTTTTGTATGTGCTTATATGTCTAAAATGCACCTTCACTCCTGTGTCTTTCCAACTGAATATTAGCTGTATTTTTAATTAATGAAATTTTAATTAATGAAATTTTCCTTTTCTTTTCCTCTGAAGGAAGTTAACTAGGCTCCATAATAAACAGTCTGCTCAAGGAAGAATACCCTGCCTCTTGGCTTCTACACTTTGCACTGATTGTGTTAAGCCTATGCTCAAGAACCAATGCTTTCCTGTGAATACATCACTGACATTAGCTACACATTCCTTGGATAGCAGCAAAGTATTCAGCTGTCTAGACACAGCCAAATAAGAGCACAAAGCTTACTTTGAGCAAATCACTAACAACTTCTGTTGGCCAACAATGGGCAGAAAGGTTCTGTTCCCTTTAGCTGTGGTGCATGGGATTAAGTCCAGGCTCTACATGAACTAAATCACTGTAGCATTTGCCATTCCATCATTTCCATTCTAGGAAGAAAAAGTACAATCCAGAGAGACTATAAAGAAATGTGGGAACACAGCCAGAGAAGTCACTGTTAAACCTCTCTTGTTGGTGTGGTCATTTTTTAATAGTCCAGGTGTAACATAATGTTGGAGGGACATAGAACAGGCAGGTTGTACCTGGCCAATCAGTCTGTTGTTGGAATGGCTCTGTTTCTTTCACATTTCTGTCTAGTTCCATGTTTGGAACATTACTTTGTTCAGGCTGAAAATTTAGACAAGCAGGAACCAGAGTCAGCAATATGAATTGAACAAGTGCTCTGCCTCATGAACCCTTTCCTGATTCTTCTGCTGGGAATAACCAGAAACTGGTGTTGCTGTGCTTCTGCTTTTCTCTTGCAATGTGCCATGCTGTAGAGCATTCCAGAGTGGGGGGAAAAAAAAGAGGTACCAAAAGGGGTTAGAAATATTTTTTCATCTCTCTCTCCTTCTCTCTACCAAAACACTTTCCTTAGTCCCACAAATATATCTAACAGAAGGTCCTTTGGGTTTACATATGCTGCTGATATCAGCTGTCTCCAGTCAAGATAGAGCAGCCAGGGAAAAGTTTTTCTTTCAAACATTGTATGACCATTTCAGGATACTGATAAAGGATCTGTGATGCAGCCACAAATATTCAAGTGACTTTTCCTATCCTTCAAAGAGTATAACAAGTTGGCTCAGACACAACTAAAAATTTCCTGCATGTAAGTTATAATTAACTGATATAACAGTTGGATTTCAGACAACTGATTCTCCGAAGTGCTCCAAGCACATTCAAGGCCTTTCCCCCCATTTTATAAAAACAAGTGTTTATCTAGATGCAGAGATTTATCCAGAAGCAATAGTGTCAATGCCACCACTAAGAACAAGTTCATTACACTTCTGCAGCCTCAGCTGGCCTTGCAAGGAGCAAAGTTCAAGGTCATCAACAAGGAATGTTCCAGAAAGTTGTCATATTTAGCACGAAATAGCACACTCATCAATCATCTCTGTGAAGCAAAAAAGATTTTGACAAATGGCATGTTTGTACAAAGTGCCTGAAACTATTTCTATTTTAGGAGGCCTTGCTCAGTTCTCAAAGTAGAAGAGCTAAAGTTTTTTCACTTCACTGGCTGGTAAACAACAGGTAAAACTACCTGTCAGCTGGAGGCACTACAGTCTTGCTGATAACCTGCCCAAGTACTTGAGATGTGCCTACTCATCCTGCTCTGCTGTAATGCTTTGCGCACATCATCCTCACTAGCAATGGAGCTAATAGGGTCCATCTGTCCACTTCAATTGACTGAAGGCACAGTCCTTTCCTTCAAAGGCTGTGCAGGGAGCAGTGGCTGGCAGTATAATGAGACCTCTCCCCTCAAATCCATTGCAAATTAAAAGCCATGTCCCTCAACTGTTTGCCTTGCCAGTGTGCTTTCTTTTTTAAATTACAAAGTCTTTATTTTCACCTCTGCTGGTACAGTGTCCTTCAGCAGTACTTGTCGGTAGATACCATGAGAGGCAGAAGATCTGAGGAGGATGACAGCAGTGAAAGTTTTGTCTCCAGATAGGCTCAGTCTCACAGCTGGCAGAAGGCAGTGATATAAATGAAAGGCACAAGAGGAAAGCCTGAGTGTGATAAACTAATATACAGTCAGTGTACTTTGTCTTTTTAATATGCCTTCACTTCTTTCCTATTTTCTTCATCAGAAATTGTTAGTGCGTCAAAAACAACAAATGCAGATTGAATGTTAGTAAATAGGTAAGACACGTATCTGTTTCCTGTGCTTTGTAATTCTGTTTTCTTATTTTGAAATTTGTTGTGGATACCATTTATGAGTAGGTTTTAATAGTACTATTATTCAAATGTTATGGTGCTTTCATTAAGCTCATATGACTGTACTCTGACCAAATACCATATCTTGTATCCCAAAGATCTCCAGTAGTATCAGTGTGATGATCTTCAGCACCCCATGATCTAAGCAGCAAACGTTATCTTTGAGCTTCTTATCACACAGTTTTCCCTCTCTCTTACTCATCCTACAAATTAAATCAGAGGTTAACCTCAGCTCAGCACTACTCATAGGTCCCCACATCCTGCTTTCCACTGCATCTCATTCCACAGCACCAGTCTTTTTGTCATGCCACATTTTACACTCACTCTCTAAGTCCCTGCAATATATGAAGATACATAGACTTAGGAAAATCCTGAGAATTCCTCTATTTTAGTTAGCATGGGAAATACATTGGTCCAAGTGAAATTACACATATTTCCCTTTCTTGAATTTCTTATGCTTTTTACACTATTTTTAATTTTTTTTTTCAGCTGGAGTTGATCCTTCATCTTCCACATTCCTTCTTTTCTTTCTTTATTATAGATGCCCAAATACCTGATTCTTTCTCTGGTTCAGTCACAAATAATTCGATAGAAACATTTCACTACTGGAAGAGCAACACTTCCCCTTCCTACCTTATGTGCATTTTTCCCATTTCCATATGTGTCCTTGCATTCACCTCTTTGGCCTTTCTGTTTTCAAAGGGCTGTAACAGAACTTTTTTCTTCGGCTTTGTCTCTGAAGAAATGCTAATGATGTAGACCCCAATGCGTCACAGAGGAGCTTTCCCCTAAGCTTCAGCTATCCTATTGTTTTGTCTGACCAAGTCTATTCACCAGATAATAACACTTAATGAGTCCCTCTCTCTCTCTCCTCCCCACAGACAGACTTGTAGACGCCACTCTTTGGCTTTTTAGCATTAAGAGTAGGAAGCAGTCACTACAAAGGCATGTCTACATTGCAGGCAGAGCTACTGATTGCATCATATGCAGACATACTTGAGTTACCTATTCCGTCAACCCCAGAAGACTGCGTGCTTACCAGTGCCTTTAACCTGTGCTGAACTACAGCATTCTGCAAATCCATTCCCGTTCGCAGCTGGATTCACACAAGTATATTTCCACAGGTGTGGATCCAGCAGACCTCCTGTTGAGTTGTAAATATTTTGAAATGCTGACGGGTGCTCATATAACACCAGCACTTCATAAAACCAATCTCGAAACCCTGCAGAAAAATTAGGAAAGTTCTATGTGGACTCATGAAAATACAGGCTTACTCAGTGCCTGGTAAGAGATACTATGTTACAGGAATATATTTTCTGAAGAAACAGAAAAAAAAAAAGTGGCTTTCACCAATTTTACACCACTAATATCCTCAAAAAACTACCAAAATGGTCTTAGCAGGTTTACACCTATACTCCTACAGTGACGTTTGGTATCAAGGTAGTATAGCCAGGTGCATATTTACCTAGCAGCAAAGGGGAATATATCTCTACCAGGGTGTTCCAGTCACACACAAGCACTGCTGGCCATCCTCTGTACTTACAACCTGGAGTAAAAATACTCTTCTGACACAATTAACACCGGCAAAATATGCTGACTGATCTATTTACACTAACGTTTTTCTGTCTGGAGCCTCTCATGTTAAACAATCTCCTTCTCTGCATCATGGACATAAACGTGCTAGTAAAGAGGCAAGAGTGTCCTGTATGGACACTTGACTCTCTTCTCCAGGAGAAGCCACACTTTTAGCTGATGCCATGGATTTTTCACCTCAGCAGCTGAATGGCTGCCTTTCTGCCTTCTCTTCCGTGTTTGTCTACACCCGGCCAAGATTCCCAAAGAAGAACTTCCTTCCTGGAAGACAGAGACAAGAGGGCTTTTCCAAACAGCTGTTCCCCCTGCATGAACCCTCCCCATCCTGAAATTTTGCTCTGCAGCTTAAAGCCATTTTTTCATTCTGATTACTGTGTTTCCTAATGGACTTTCAATCATGCAGATGTGTTAAAAATCCCTTTGCCTTGTATGTAAGCAGTCACCGTTGCATCTCTTATTGCACCTATCTGCTTTGTCTGAAACAGTATTTGTGGATTAGTGAGATTCAGAATTTGAAAATTATATGTGTAAAGAATATGGGAACATGAAAGCAGTGGCATGTTCTGGAACTTGTGAGGATGTTCTGAAGGTGCAAGTTGCAGTTTATGAAAATTAGTCCTGAATTTTGAAGGCTTAATGTTAAGTTAGCCCTGTCTTGCTTCTGCAGCCTGTATCTGGTTGAACTGAGTGCCACTTGGTTACCTCTTCCATATCAACCAAATGCAGTTCATGTATATTTTCTTAAATACCTTACCAGCATAGCAATTTTAATTAAGGGGTTTTTTAAATATCAGGGATTACTTTATTTCAAAATCTTGGCTGGTACATTATCCAAAGTAACAGCTGTTATATGTTTATTAAGAGTTCTTTGATACGATACATAATATTAGTATTACACTGCTAAAGCTCCTGGCTTGCTGAACACCAGCTCTTCTGTTGTATTTTATGATCTCTAATTTCCTTGCTAATAAGCTATAACTCTTCAGTGTATTTAGCACATAAACTGCAAACTGGCAAACACCAATCCATCTGTTCTTTGAGTAGGTTGCAAAATAGGCTGACAATGCACAGAAGGTGCCTAAAGCAACTTGTTCTGCAACGAATTCAGCTACACAAATGTGACTCAGTGCCTGCCACTCTCTTTAAAAGTAATTGTCCAAAACAGCTGACTCAAGCAGCCTATAAAACTCTGCCCATACACAGAGCTCACCTACTCCATTTGACAACTTGTATGTGTTGTGCTAAGTATTCTCAAACTATTCCTGCCCATAGGACACCATCCAGTTCCTCACTGAAAGCACTGAGACCTTCGCAGTTGACTTCAGTGATATGTGGAACCTGTGATTATCTCCCTGTAGATATTAGTCCCTAAGAAGGGTCCTCCTCCCATCATTGTTTTCACTATTTACTGGACACCTTCCACTGCATTTTCAGGGATGGACTTCCCATATCTCCACTCATTGGACTTCTAGTCTCTGAAGCAATAAGTTTATGAATGGATGGGTTGAAAGTTGTGAAGGATGCTTAAGGGAAGTGCCAAGGGACACTGAATATCCTTAGGAACACGAAAGTGAAATAGTCTGTATCTGTATAGTCCTCCACCCACATCCAGCCTGAACTATCTCTTCTCCTACAAAAGAGAAAGTGATACACATAATGTAAGCACCATCTTCTGAGATAATCTAATATTTGGAAGAAAAAGATAAAATCAGGGAACAAGCTTGATGCTGAAACAAGAGATCATTTTTCATACCAAATTATGATGAGATCTGTGCTCATGTATGTCTTTTCAGATCCATGAAAAGGACATACATGTGATTCTTCATAGGATGTGTGTCAGATGAGGCAGCTCATGCAGCTGACTCCACACTTATGTGAACATACCTCTTTCATGCTTATGAGATAGGAAAACTCATGAACTCTGGTCAGAGAAGGCGAGTTAGGAAGCAGGGTAATAAACATCAGAAAAGAAACTGTTGTATTAAAGAGAAACAAAAAAGGAAGGATACTGTGGTATACATTTGGGCAAAAAATAAAAGAAATCAAAACATATGGAAATTATTTACAGAGCTATATATTATCTCAGCATAGGCTCAGTCACCAAATGCTCCTCTGGTCTACCCTCTGTACCCTCTCCCATCCTCTTCATTTTCTCTTACCCTAGTTTCTCTGTTTCTCTCTCCAGTTCACACAATTTAACTATTTGTAACAGATTTTTTATTTTTAATAGCCTTGTTTTTTAATTCACTCACCAGTCAACTAGTTGTATCACCATCTCGTTTTTGTGCCCAGGACTTCCACGTTTAAAGCATTCATCCCTTTCCAAATTTTTCAGCCTTTATCTTCAGGTTCTGTCCTCAAGGTTTCCTGATCTTCCCGTAACTTCCTTATCATTCTATTAAATAGAAGTGTCTTGCTCAGTAAGTTTCATATCTGCTTTTCCAAAATTTATTTATATTTCTCCCATTTAAAATGTGTCCAGAAATCACGCAAAGGAGATCAGAAATTTTGCCTGAAAGGAAAATCTAGGAAAATACCTGAGAAATATAAATCATATTCAATAAGGTAGGGAAAGTGACAAATACAAATTTTCTTTTCAAAAATTTCTTCAATATTGATTTTGTAATGGTGTAATTTTAAAACATATTAATGCAGTATAGAAGTATTAAAGTTTTAAATTGTCACATGTCCAAAAGAATAAGATGTATTGGATGTTTCAAAATGGTAGTGTATTTTCTTCAGAATTTCCCTTCATTAATAGTACCAAAGTGCTGGGTTTGTTTACCAACAATAAAACTTAAATTATAATACAAAGTACAAAAGGCTTTCTCTGCACAGCTTTAAATAAAATAACTTGCAATTTATGGTACATCTCAAAATGCTTTCAAAAGTCCAGGAGAAAAAATTATATGGGAATGTTGGAGACAATTAAGTTTCATGGCTATTTGGGGTGGGTGGCTAGAATATTACAAGAACCATTTGATTTTTTCACAGGCACAAGCATGTTAAATGTCCCATCCAATGGTTTTGTAAAGAGTTCCTGCCAATTTCTAACTTCAAATATAGAAAAAATATTTCATGATTTGAAATTTTTCCAACTCAAAACAATCATATTCTACATCTTTCTTCTTGGTGTGCCAAGTCTATATACTCTTGAAAATTCTTTACCAGTGTGTATCATCAAAGGATAATACAAAATTATACGTAATGTCAACCTTGAAAAACATGAGAGTATTGCATTTAAAATACAAAAATATAACTTGATCCTACTGTGGGTGTTACTAAAATCTTCTCCATAAGGATGAAATTGTACCTTATTTTAAGTCGTATTCCCACCCATTTCTGTAACCACTGAAAACAGGCTTGCATGAATTCTTTAACAAACCAATTCTTTCCTAAGTAAAGCTAGAATTACAGAATCGGGTCATATTTCAGTAAAATAAAAGTGTTTTGACATTACTCATGGGCCACATTTTTAAGGCAAACAGAGAGGGTATTATCTCTTCTATGACACGTTTGAGTAGCCACTTCTAAATGTTTCCAGCTTTGAAATCTGAGGAATTTCCAACCATGAAGAGCAAATACATTGTATTTCTGCTTCTCCCGTCATCTATAACTGTGCACTAGTGAGAATAAAATATTCTCACAGAACCTATTGAGCACTTTGAAATTGAACTTTCTGAAATAATTGCATGGTTTTCCATGCAATAGACACAAGAAATGAAACAGATTTTACCAAATATAAACTAACTTCTGCTATGATTCACAGAAATGTTTTAAGTTAGCTTTTTCTTCTAAAATTCTCTGTATCAGATATGCCAAGAAGTTCACTTCCCTCAGATATGCTTTGTTCTGATTTAATGGCAATGTTGTGAGATAATATATTAAGCCCAGACAAAAATGTAGATTCACACTTTAAAAAACTCCACAAAAAAACCCAAAAATCCTCCATCTAAATCAGCAAAAGCAACTCATGTATTTGAGACAAGTGATCACACATTCTTTCAGGTTAATATGCTGACAGCAGAGAAAAAAAAGTATGAATCTACAATAAAAATAAATTACACAGATGGGAAAGTCACATATTAATCTCATTACTGGAAAAGAGTCATGAAAAAGTGGAGCATCAGATATAAGGCTGAGGCTGACTCAGTCCTGCAAAAAGTGATACCAGAGAAAAGGTGGGATAGTGCAGGCACTCTTGAACAAACCGCATCCAGATGTGCTCATGGGCCTGATCCAAGTTGCCAGAGGCTGACAGAAAGACCCCCACTGATTTCAGTGCCATTTGAAGCTGGATCTCAGAAAATTAACTTCTCAGCCAAGTGCCACATCACCAGGTCGTTCCAAACAGCTGCTTCTCTAACAAACTGTCACTTGTGTGGTGCTTCTGGCAGGTTGTGTCACAGCACTCCAAGGAAGGGATGGAAAAAGAGATGGTATACAAAGAACAAAACGGGCACTTAGGTGAAACTTCCTAGGTGAGAATAAGAGAAAGAGAGAGAGACAGAGAGAGAGACCAAGCATAACTGGGAGAGATCAGACAGAAGTTTTTGCCAGGTTCTGTGGGTAAATGGTATCAGGCGTTTATGGAGGTTAAAACAGTAACAGCCAAATTTCTCTCAACCTTGAAAGAACCCACTAAGGGCTCTGAAGTGGAGTGAAAGGAAGGGCAATCTGTCTAGTATGCCGGCTTGACGTATGTGCATGTCCTGAACAAACCTCCAAAACCACGGCACTTCAGTAGTGTGGCAGAATCAACACTACTGTATCTCTTGCATTACCTTGGAAGTGACCGTGAGCTGATTTTCCAAAGATTTCTAAAAAACCTGTATGCTTTCACTGGTCTGGAGAGAAAATATCTTTGCCAATAAATGGAACAGGCTTTCAGCTTCTGTTGAAATCTAAATATGAAGCTAACCACAAAACTGTGGCCAAGTCCATCTTGGTGTTGGATAGCCAAACTCCAACGAAATTCATAGAGTTGAACCCCACAATACAGTATACAGTTTTTCACAGTGTTCTGTATTTTTATTTTCTTACATTCACACTAGTATTTTTACACTGATCTCTCACTCTGATTTTCTGGTACAGATCATTATGCAGGCATTTTACTTAAGGTAAGATGTCTTTCTGTTTTCAGTGATAGCAGATCAATCTGAACTGCCCAGTAGAGGGTGCTACCTGATTTTAGGAATAAAACCTATCAATAATCTTTAAGAATAATCGGATTTCCAAGGGTTTATGCTAATCATGGGGGCATCATCTTCTTCTCACCTCAGCACTAAAGAAATTTAATGATGGTATATTTTTTCCTGATATGTTTGTTTCAGCTGGTAGTACAAAGTGTTGAGGAGTGATCTAAGTGAAGCTTTGGATTTATGCTTCAACAGCAGTCTAAATGACACTAGATACTCATGTTCAGAAATAAGTGTTGTGTACACAACCCAATACTCTTGGTTCACTTTGGTAGATTGCTCCTTTTGTATTCTTTCCATAGTTAAGTTGGAAGTAGGTTTTCACTTCAGGTCAGAAATTTTTAGCTCTTAGTCATTTACCAGACCAAAGCAATCTGCTTGAAATTTCTTAAGTGTGTTATTCTGGAAAAACAGAAATTTAATGGAAAGTTTGAGGTAGATTCAACAAGATGTTTGGGAGACATGAGGGCTCAAAAAAGGAAGTGGTTTCACCTCCTGAAAATTTTCCTGACATTTTTTTTGGCTCATAGTCACTGCAAAATGGTTTGGCTGAGAAACTAGAATTTTCTTTTAATCTTTTGTAGATGGTGATTTCTGTTTCCTTTGGCTTCTTTTGGGGTGCTTCAGGGGGCAATTATTTAGTTGCTAAAAGACATTTATGCAAACATTTAGGGTTCCTAAATCCACATGTCAGCTTGTATATGGCTAATGAAATCTATAGTAGGGTCCCAGACTGCACAGACTGTTTCACAAGTAACTTCTAATCAGGGCAGGACAAACTTCCTTTCAGAAATTATTTTACCAGGTTTCAGTTACCCTGTAAGACACTTTGAAAAGTCCTACCCAGACCACATGTCCCAGACCTCCTGGAGGCAAAGGCCATTCCCATAAAGGCACTTTGCTTCCTTTTTGCATTTGCATTTGCTTAGAGTTTTCCTTCTTGTCTCTGTTATCTGCACGTATGTCTTTTGGCAGGATTTGAGGGGGAAGATATTCTTCACCACAAATCTAAACTGGTTCTGTAAGCTCTGCCACTCCCTGTGCATGGCCAGAGGCAGGCCTGTGTGTAAAAATTTACCCCAGTGACATCCAGGAAAAAATCACTTTTGTGTTCTTCTCACTGGTTGGTAAAACACCCTGTACTGGCCCTGAGGATCACATCTTTAGGTGTAGTTAACAGTTTTTCAGTAGTTAGCAGGACTTTCCATAACAAGGATTGACTGTGATCCAAAATCTCACAGTCTGTGATTTGTTACTCCTATAGACCCGAAGTCTAAGGACTGAAACAATTCACTGGTAGCGCTTTTTATAGAATATTAAGTAAAAAGTGAGGTTGCCTAATGATTTATGAACAAAATATGGTCAGAATTAACAAGGTGGTGAAGATACCATTTCATTTTCTAGATTTTTGTGCTGCTTTCAACTTCTTGTATTTACCATGAATTATATCCTTTTCAATCCAAAAATACAGAAATAAGGATGTAGGTTCAAAAACATAAGTTAGAAAGAATCTGCAGAAGTTTTGGAAACACAAAACCAAGCTGTCATGAAGGAATGAGGGAGTCATGTAAAAAATAATAATAAAAAATATTACACTTGCAATCAGAATTATCTTCCAAAGTACAGAACATTTTTTGAAAATAATTCAGTGTGATTGAAATGTTGACTAGAAGTACCAATGTGTAAACCTAGTCCTGAGACAGCCACTGCATTATGAGATGCCCTTCTGTCACCAAACTTTTCCTCCATCCCATCTCCCTACCTCAAACTACCCCAAATCTTACCACAGAATCTGTTTTATGAAGCAAAATAAATCTTGAAGGAAACATTGCTTGTAGTCACCTATCAGCCTAGTATGTTTGCAGATCCTGGCCCAGAGTTTTATGTGTCAGTATGACACCCAGTTGTACCACAGAGCTAAAAAAGAGGTACCTTAAAAGATGATGTGTTGAATTTGCATTGGTAAATTAATGAAATCCTGGCAAGTTCAAAGAGATGTGGACTTGGTAGGGAGCAATGCTAATTAAATGGAATGAAAAATAAAGTAGCAGGGGCAGCTATGTCAAAAGCAAGTGAGAAGTGAAAAAATAAATATCTAAAAACTGTAGAGCAAAGGGCTTCTCAGAAGGTTGTTTTGGAGGGCAAAGAGAAAACAAGGACAAAATTATTTTCAATTAAAAACCTCATTACAATTAACAAAATGGATATGATTTATAAGTACACAGCATGTTTACAAAGTCTTTTTAGGCTTTACTTTACTAACATCTCCTACAAAGGGAAAGTCTGCACTGAATGACTTTCAACTCATTTGTTACTTCTGTTCCACTGAACAAAATATTGAGAAAGCACGGATGAACAGAAGACCAGAAATGGAAAACAGAACAGAAAAGATCAATGCTACAACACCTCAGGGGTAATCCTGAATGTTGTCACTCTTTAAATGCTTTCTCATGAAGATATTTTTCATCCTACAAATCATTATGAGGACCAGTCATCCATCACTTAAAGGAAATTTCATTAAAATCCATTTGTCTTGTCTTGTAATTTCTCTATTCACAAATATGTGTCTTTCTTTTTGGTTGGCTCTTTTTTTTTCCATCAAACTTGAAAGAGAAGCTCCAACAAGTAGTGTTTGTAGGTTCATTATTTGGCTCAGTTACTTTGCAGGTGTAAGTGAGGCTGTGTTTTGGCTAGTCTGTGTGCTCTAATGTAATTAAACCAAATAAAACATTAAATGGAGTCCAAGCACAGACCTGCAGTTAAGAGAAGCATTTCATAAAATAGGAAAATTCCTGAAATGTAATCCTAACTCTTGAGATAATCTAAATTATTTATGCTAAAAACATAACTTCAATATACTGCTAGAAATATGACAAAAATCCACTGGTTTTCAATACAAATAACCTCCACCAACACTCACTCTATTTTACCTCCCAGATAACTTTGCAATGTCTGGAAGGGCTAGTTGTAAGGGGCTCTGACCTCTGTTTCCAATGCTCCTCCTGGGAACTGCAGGCTATCTGAAGACCTGATTGCCATGTATCCAAATTTATAAACGTATCAAGAAAGTCGTTCCACCTAACATCCTTAAATGGCAGCATTGCTGTTTCTGGCTGGCTCCTCACAAGAGTATCTGTATTGTTAACTCCTCCACAAAGGCCAAATGGTGGGGTAGCAGTTGCTACACTTACAATGTGATTGAATATTGCATAAAATGGAAAGCATTTGGTAATTGGTTCATTTTTTTGCCTATATTGCAAAAGATGATTTTTGAAGGTTGATAGCATGTTTATCATTGTGACTCCAAAGTCTGCTTGCAAGATTAATTGATCTCTTCCATCTTTATCATTGCTATACTTATGAAACTGTAATATACATGCTTTTCTTACTCTATGTATTCAGCAGGTATATGGAACAGACATCACAAAACACTATCCTGAACGCATTAAAAAAAGGCATGAAGTTGGTATTAAAACATCAGAAAACACATGAGAAAGATAAATGAAAAAATCTAATTGTTGGTGTGACCTAATGGCAGAGATCTATGACACAAAGACTGTTCTTTATTGCAGGGTGTGCTTTTAGTATGAATTTTCAGCTCATATAAAAGCTGTAAGATAATTTTGTGGGAAAATACTCCTTTTCATTTGCTGTTCACAACACTGAGTCCATATAGTTACACAAAAGACATGTTTTGATTTGGAGTTTATTTCAAAGATCTTTCTTGACTTGAATGAGTTTTGCATCAGGCCTCAGTTCTGTACTAGATAAAACTCTCCCATCAGGATTTTTGTCCCACCCATTTTAAGCCAATTAGGAGAAACCAGGATGTTATCTGAATCTTGAGGTGCACAAGTAATCATGACAATTACTTCTGGCTTGTTTACAGGAAGGATACAAAATTACTCCCGCAATTGTTTGAAAACTCTCTTGACTCTCCCTGAAATAGGATTGAAGTTACTCTGGGATTATATATATTCTTCACTTGTAACCCATCATCCATGACCAATCACCCACTTGTGAGTAGCACAGGCATGTTCAACTAATTCTGGTTTAAATTTGAAACAACATCACAGCATGATATTAATTTCTATCTTCCTCTGCATATGTGTTAACAATAATAATAGCCAAAAGGATAGGATGGCAACTATCCTTTCATCTGTATACTTGCATACATGTACATATATAAATAGAAACAAACACAAAATACAGTTGCATGAGTGGTCTAGAAAACAAAAGAGTAGGTAAAGAAATACATTCTGGCGTATATGAAAAAAAAGGTACAATTTACATAGGCTAAATTCCATGTGCCTGCATTTGTCCTCAACTACACAGGTGTGAATGATTGTACATATATACGAATATCAAGATTTGAAGAGAGAAACAAAACAGTGTAAACTAACATCTACTTGAAACAATATTGAATCTCTTCTTAGTGCAAAGTAACAGGAACGGAATGATGTTGAGACAGGCATTTTGTTTAAAAGGCTCTTTTAGCTGTTTGAAATTCGGGCAAGAGAAGGCTTAGACCTGTCTGGGTTTGTAGCATTTTGCCCTAGCACCTCCACTGTTAATAAGTGAAACAAAGTCATGTGAAAGTTGTGGTTGAAATAGTTCATAGAAGCAATAAAATACATAAAAGTTATTACTTACATTTCAAAGCGTCCATAAAAAAGCAAGCTCAGTAATTATTACAAACATGAATATCCTAAAATAACTAACTGTAATCACATTAGGGCCATTTGATACAAACTTCTAATTTGGCAACAAACTGTTTTCTTGGAAATCAAGCTGTAGTAGCTAGAAATTACTATAGGTTTATACAAACATTGTTCAGAGTTTAATCCTCCATTTGCTGTGGTTAACTCTTGTTTGTCTTCCCCAGGGAAATGCAGATTGCTATGTCATTATTAGCTGTCCTCCCTCTTCCTTCTCTCCCCTTCCCTCCATTGCTTCCACTTAAATGGTATCAACCTTGGGGAAGCAAAGATGGTCCTTGACTTCCCTGAAGCAGTAATGTGAAAAAGCCTTTCAAAACATGCTCTAAGTAGGAAATTGCTGAGTTAAACATAGGGAAGTATACAGAAGACATTAAAAGACTCTCCATATATCCCGAAGGCCATAGAGATACAAGAGTTTGCTGTCTAGACTTCTTATTACTCTTACTCTTCTGCCTGTCAATGAAGCACATGCCCTCAATGGGCTGGAGGCAAATCAAGCCCCTGAATTTTGCCTAGGTGCTTTAGCTGCCTTGCAAGAGAGCCAGACTCCTGCTGGCTCTCTCCCCTGCCTGAGCCTGTGTTTGTGGGATTAAAAAATAGAGGAAAAAAATACTTCTGAATACTCTGCACAATGGACACCTCCTACTCTAAAGTAGTGTACTCTTTGAGGAGGGTAAAAACTCTGTTATCCAACCTTGTGCGGCTTGACCAAAATCCAGGTGTCACAGTCCCTGGATGTACTCTCATCATTAGGCCACTGTTCAAGAGGTAGATATCAACCAGTTTCTTCAGGGCAGGTACTTCAAGGTAGCAAACTCAAACCCATTCAGAAGAGTTATGTGTTCTCAAACAGAGAATTGAGAATGCTTTGTCAATAGTTCTCAAACAGAGCTAAGCTGGAAATAGCCAGTTAATCATCTCAAGTGAGCAGCCTTTCCTCTGCACAGGTACATTTTCAGTCCGCTAGTGTTTTGGGAAGCTTCCGTCTGAAAAGTAACATGCATATGCTCCCTCAGATACTTTGTTGCATAAGAACATGAGAGTGGTCTGACTGGGTCACATCACAAGTTCATTCAGCTCAGAGTCCTATTCTCAAAAAAGTCAAAAATGGATGCTTATGGAAGGCTGTAAGTGATGCTACTCAGGAACATTCATCCATCATTCAATTGTTTGTGCCTCTGACTTTTTGCACTAATTGTCTAACATACAATAATTATCAATGGATTTTTCTTGCATTAGTTTTCTAGCTGCCTTTTGAAATCATGTATGATTTTAGTATCTGATACAACCTGTGATAAGGAATTCTACATCTTAACTGCATGTTGACACAGATGAATTAGGACTTGCTTGTCTGAATCTCTCTCCCAGATCTGAATTACACTCTGGGAACTTAAATGCTATTTACAGTTTCCTCTTGGTCACTTAAGCTGATGGTTTGGTTGAACAAAACTTGAAAGTCGTATACCTTCCAGGACCACTGAAACTTACATTTGCTATCAATATATTTAAGGTATTTTTCTGGGTGACATTGTAGCACTGTGCCAGGAGCAAAGGGTTAAAACAGGGCCACTTATTAGACCTGTACACCTCTGCTTTTCACAAACTGTTTTTTTTTGTTCCTTCATATTAAGTGCATTTCTCTCTGTTAACACTTGCTCTGTTTTCTTTCTTTTATATTTTTACATCAACATAAATATGTACTAATGACAAATACAACAGAAAGAAAGAAAAATTTACATTTAAAAAAAATTCAATCAGACTAAGCTGAGTTAAAGTTTTAGGAGGACAGTAAAGGCCGATTTCCCTTCTTAAAGAGAAATAAAAATTCCATTCAGATCTTGGACAAGAAACAGCAGGGAAAGATATTAAGTATCACATTACTTTTTGATGGAGGAGTGGATGCAGAAGTATTGTGGATAGTAGTTTGAATCTTTAACTCATACTGAACAATGGAAAATTAAACAATGGAAAGAAAAAATCTGATTTATATTGCAAATATTTTGGGTTTGCTTTTTTTATCTGTGTGCAAACACAGATTTATTTGACACAGGTCATTTTCTTGCCATTGTACATGCCATTCCTACTGTGGTATTACAGATAAACAAAACAGAAAAACAGAAGAAGCAAATAAATAGTCTTCAGTGTGATGAATGCAATTTATAATTAAGATGGACAGGGAAAAAAACCTAAGCAGAGGCTTAGAAAAATTACAAGTTCTGATGTTCAACTTGTTTCTAAATCTGTCTGTGAACCACTGATAAAATAGAATGAGAAAAGTCTTTATAAAGTAAATGATATATTATTACCCAAAATAATAGGAACATGTAGTGCTGTAAGTATGAATTAGGCATCGTGTGGTTTACTTTTGCATCATACAAACATACTAGTCAGCCCAATGCTGAAAACAAAGCCAGAAATTCAGTAATCAGTGACCCTTGTCCAGCTATTAGTGACTCCCAAAGATCCTGGGTATAAAGGACCTGTACGGTAAGTAAAGTAAACTACTAGAGTGACCTATATATGATGAATAATAATATATTAGCCAGAAATCAAGAGAAATACATGAAATACAGAAATACATGGAACACAATTAAACTCAATGAAATCACTTAGATTTTCTCTTGGATTTATTGACATTGAATCATGATGGGAAAGGAATGCTTGTTTAATATAGTACCTAAAATAATACGTAAAAGTCATTATTAATCATGCTACCAGTACATTGCACCTGTTGAGTCAAGGGCTAATAGAGGATTTCTGATATTGGATTTGGTAATTTCCAAGATGAGAAATTTTCTTCTAAAACCTTATGAAATTTCAATTCTGCTTCACTGCTGACAATTCTCCTTGCTTAATGTGGGTGTATGCTTAGGGAGATAACCATCCTGCTTACTAGTTTGGTCTGGTTGTCAGCAACAAACATTGAATTTTCTTTACTAGGACATTAACCTATAAGGACTCAATTATCATTTATTTCCAAGTTGTTGCTGATCCAGAAACAAATAAGTTCATTTTTATGAAGCACCACTCACTTTCTTCATTTATTGACCTGGTGCTTTTCTGTTTTAAGGTCTATAACTTGTTCTAGTCATTAGCAACTTTCCAAATTTCATTAATACCTAGTCAAATTAGACCCATAAAATGAGCGGTTCTCATTTCTCTTGTTTATTACACTGGATCCTTGCAGAGGCAGATAATTAAAGACATTTCTTCATGCTCCTTGGTGCCTTGCTTAAGACTGCTCTGAAGACTCTGACATTTCACTAAGTGCACACCTTATGGGTTTTTTTTTTTCACTTTTTGCTGTAAATGTAACGTCTTCCAAATAATGCACAGGGCTGGTGAAACAGGAACCATTCACCAGAGTGTATTCACTTCTCTGCTTAGAAGGTGGACCATATTGCCTTCCATAAAAGCAAGCTTCTGCAAAAAAACTTCTTTCTCTTTACCATATTTGTCTTGCTGGCACTTCTGCCTCCTCACTCCTCTTCTGACAAGGGGATGACAGCAATGGAAGGTGCAGACCAGCCAAAAGTAGATATGGTGAAGCTTATTAGTAGGATTTCTAGTAGTTCAACAGCCCAAGGAAAACTCCATGAATCTGTCACTGTCTACAGAGTTCCTTCATCATTTAAGTTAGCTCAAGGATCTTTCCTGCTCCTGGAGAATTCAGCTTTTAGGAAGTCCAACCTTCTAATAATCTACTCCCAAGCACATAATTCTTCATTCTTAGAGGTTTCTCAGGCAACTCTGAGTGCTAATGCATTATGATACTTGGGATCATGTGGAGAACAGTTTCTCACCAACTTTTATTGCACTGACGGGTTATTAAAAAATAGTATGCAGCTCCAAAACCTTCAAATTCATTAATGGATTTCTATTTCGTATGCATTTTAAAGATCATTCAAAGAAAAAAATTCACATGAATATAATGACTAGTAGACCTCCCAACCAAGTTGGGTTGCTGTGAGGCAAAACATGGGGTATAACTTTAGAATAGAAAATTTTTTCATCTGTAGATGCCTAGCAAACCAACGAAATTAAAAAATGAATCAAATTTCTGAAACATTCATAGCTCTAAATGTACAGTCATGGCTACCTCATAGAGCTGTTTGGGAAATAGTATGTTTGGTATTTAATAAACTCTGGGTTATATTAAGTGTTATTAGGGAAAGTAGTAGACACAAGCAGAAATTAATCTACTGTTCTAATACATTTTACATAGATAAGTCTGTGGTCACAATAATATAACATAATATAGCTTATTATTTTATGACATAATTAAAAATAACATTTACTGCCTTTCAATATTTTTTTAGATCCTCTAAATTTACACTGGACAAATATGACAAAGACTAACATGCATTTAGTGACCCTAATTAAAATTTATTTAAATATACTTTTGCTGCTGTCCCAAAATTCCAGAGGACTGCTTCTGCTTGTCAGCAGAAAAACGTGCTTCTGAAATCCTAAACCTAACATTTTCCTGTTAGCCAGCATAAATGTCTTTAATTTAAAATTTGATCCTTTAATAAATTAGAGATTACATAAACTCTGCAAAATGTTTTTTTATAAGCTAGAACTAGTCCTGGCAAGAAGCTTCTATGCATCTCTATTGTTTCCTTGATCAAGAGGAAGATCAGTCCAGGAAAGACTGGCACCTTCAAGTTAAGGGATTTGGTAAATTCAAGAAACATTTGCTTTTAAAATTATGGTTTATGCATGTGTCTCAGCTAGTCTAAGCTTGTTTCAGGATGATTAGCAGCTGGGTATTTTACAGTACGTTAGAGTAGGCAAGGATTTTACATTTGCTATTCGGTGCACTGTCAACCTTGTTCCAGTGAAGAGAGAAACCTCAGACAAACACAGAAAAAATTTCAGGGAAAATTTATAGTAATGCTCTCTTAGGACTTCTACTTCTTAAATTAGGTAACGAAAGAAAAGAATTCAGCTGTAGAACACTATTTTTACACTCTAATGGGGATATGGTTTAGTGGTGCACTTGTCAGTGTTAGGTTGATGGTTGCACTCAGTGATTTTAGAGGTCTCTTCCAACCTAAACAATTCCATGATTTTAATTTTGCAATTCCTTCCTATAGTTTTTTTTCACAGAAGGCATGTCACCAGCAGCACTAGTGGAACTATATCCTTGAGTAAAGCCTTCTTCAGCTTCTGATAGGTGAAGATTCAGAAACATCATTAAAGTTTTCTTCTATTGCTTTCAAATCTGGCTCTTTAAAAAAATAAAATAGCTGCAAGAAAATAGTCTAATTGCACACCGAGAACATTTTAACATCATAAATCTACAGACAGAAATGACTTTCCTCTCTTTCCACTGCAAATATACAAGAATGTGTGTTGCTGGTAAGTAATTGTGTGAACACTGGTAAAAGCCAGGCTGAAACCTGAGCTTTCTGATAAGCCTTGCTGAGTAGAAAATATGCTGCCTAAGAACTAAGGCTGCACTACATATGTTCATATTGCTTCTGTACAGATTTATCATGCATAGTTGACCATTAGCCTTTTGGGACTATCTCTTTACCAGTGCTTTTTTCATGAAAAGCGCTCTGCAGAGGATGGGAGACTACACCATCCAAAGGGGAATGTGGCATAAACAGCACTGGAGCAGTCAGTCTGCTCAACAAAGGCACTTAGTGCCTGAGTGTTGCAAAGCCAGCTCTCTTCTTCCAGGTGTGGGATGGCTTCAGCTCAAGCACTGTGATGCTTCTGAAGCAGATTCCCTACACCAAGCCTGAAATAAATGTGAGTGGAGTCTGAGTATGTCTGCCCTTTTGTAGTGGCATAAATCTACCCCAGAGGTGTCTGTCTGGTCCCAAAGAGGGACTAGAGTAGCTTCAGGTTTTCTTTGCACTGTGTCAGCTGTGCAGCACACTTTAAGTCTATGCAGCATGATGGGAGTTGGGGATGAGGGATGGAAAACCAGAATACCAAATTCTGTGTGATATCTGTTGGACATATAGACGATCTGGATAAACTGGCTTCCATCTAATTGCTTCAAATATATTTCTACATCTGCATTTGCTTCCTTAATGTCTTCTCACACTGAGTTCCAATCCTGAAGTTCAAGGAGCTTGATCTGGATATTAAACAGTCTGGGAAAACATTGCAAAAAAAATTTGCAAAAGTAATCAGGCAAATGTTTAAAAAAAATTACTCTGTTTATACCCTCTTCTGTTCAAGGAAGTTATTTTTCTGCATATATTTTCAAACAGAAAAGTTCAAGTACAGACTAGAAGTCACTAATAGTGTGCATAATATGAGTTCCAAAACACAAACCTGAATCTAAGTGTAGACCCCAGCCAGGCAGAATGGAAGTGCCCTTTATGATATATTTCTCCCACCTCACATAATCAAAACAACTCAAACTCCTCTTTTTGAATACATAACATCATAGTAATGGCAACTAAACTGCAGGCCAAGAATTATTCAGAACAATGACATGGTAGAGTTTCAAAAATCCATCTATTTGAGAAAGTATCCATTTGTAGATTTTAAACTGGAAAAGTACAGGCGTTTAAAAAGACATAGGACTGCACAAATAATCTCCTAAGATTGGACATTAGATTTTACTTTTTGTTCTTCAGTAAGGCTAGTAGAAATACTCAATAGACTGTGCTTTCATTGAGCATTCAAGAAAATGGATTCAAATCCTTCCTCTTCATGATAGGCTATAGGGTCAATGCCAGGTGCCTTATTTTCTAGGTAAATACTCTATTTTATAGTGTGGATTCATTTTCATTTTGACAATAAATTCCACACTATGAAAATCCACACTGGTAAACATTTTTTTTTCGTGGAAAAGGATATTGTCAAAAGTTCCCAGCCAGTTCTAATTGTAAGTTTGTTTCTGGACAGGGAAAAATGAAAGGGAGGAAATATAGCCATATTTATTGGGCAAATCACATGCTAAATGTTCCGGTGGGACAAACAGATGTGGAATGACAGGCAGAGTCATCCAAAAAATCAGTCTTTGAGTTGACAGCAGGACATTTATATTGTAGTCCTGGCTTTGTCACTGACTGATTCAGGTTTAACTTTTCAGTTCTCTGCCTTTTTGCCTTCCTTATGTGTCTTGTCCATTGAACTTATAAAATCTTCAGCCTAATAGCATTTTCTTATAATCTGTAGCTGTTCTCTGGAACCCGAGACACTCCCTGGTAGCAATACTGATATATTAGCAACATGAAGCTGAAGCAACCTCTCAGCCTAGATCTGAATAGGCAGAGGTAGGAAGAGGTGCTGCAACAGGGGGAATATGAGATTCTGAGGAGCAGCTTTGATGAGCCAGTTCTAGAAAACCAGGCTGAGCTGCTTTCAGCACAACTCCCAGCCTCTAGTTGCAAGTGCAACTCTCCTATTCATACCCATTGTTTAGGGAGTTCTCTGTCTGCTTGCAATAATTAAGAGCTTTGACATGAAAAGGATAGGACTTTTCTCATACTTAGGAACTTTTCCAGTTAGGGACTTATACTGTTACTATATACAACCAGAAGAACTTTGAAGGCACAGTGAAATACCAGCATAAGCTAAGGTCAATGTGTTAAATCAGTCTGCACTGCAAAACATGAAACCTTTGAAATACTAGTACTTGACAAACTGGTTGGTGGTGGTACTCTTTTTCCCACTTGGCTCTATGGACTTCGAGCATTAGGTCAAATTCTGCTCTCACAATCCTGACTCCAGGAGGTTTGATCTTAATATCAAAATCAGTTGACTCTAGCTGTGCCTGAAACAATTATCAATGAACATGTTGCACATACTGCTAAATGCATAATTTATTATTAGCGCTAAAATGATGCATGGTATCTTTAGAGAAGTAGAAATAATTGTTCTGCAGCAACATATTAAAAGCTATGCATGTGTTTTATGAAACTTTTTTGTGTAGAAAATGGCTGTTAGATTCTGAAACTTAGTTTTATTTCATCCTCTTTTTTCATTTCATTTTTAGTCATTTAGGAAGGTATTTTCTATTTTAAGTTACCTTGACTCATGTTTGACTTTACTACATTACTTTTCCCAAATGGTCACAAGAAGAGTCTTTTGAATTAATGGACAAAGCTAAACTCACTCCCATTCTGCAACTGCTTTAGTGTATTACAGGCAATTATTTATGATTCATCCAAACTTGCTTCCCACAGGGCCATAAATCTTGTAGAGTCAGAACATTGTGGCATCATCTCTGCTGAGAGTTTTCATTCTTTTGTCAGGCATAATGCTCCTTGAATTGGAGAGAAACTGTTCCTACAAAGCAAGGAGCTACACTGCAAATTTAGGGAACTTTGTCGAGCCTGACAGAAGGAAAGGAGGTATTTCCAACAGGATGAAACACCTACATCCAAAACTGCAGTCTTCTAAATTCCTGTTCATTTGTTGCCACACCCTGGAGGTGCCTCAACTCCACAGGCGCCAGTTTTTCATATTAAAATTTGCCAGACTCCTGAAATTCTGCTGTGGGCATGTCCAGAGATGCCTCTCATGTCATGGCACCCACTTAACTCTCACCCTGGCATCGTCAGATCCAATGAACTCAGCTTTCCTGCACCTGCACCCATCTTGCCCAAGGGGTAGAGCCATTGAACATTCCCAGAACGCAGAGCTACTGCTCTGCAAAGCGCAAAGGCAGCTGTTGCTGCTCTCGTCTGCTGCATTCAAGAGTTTTGTGGTCAGGGCTTTTACTCTAGATGTGGGAAAGCTGGGGTTTACACCCTGCTGTGCCTGAGGAGATCAAAGTCCACGCCCTTCCCATGAGGCCGGGGCTGTTCTGGGTGAAAGTGCTCTCCACCCTGCCCTTTGAAGCTCTTCCATCCTACAGGAGCAAACCACAGCTTCACAACGGCTGCGGAGAACATGAGTGAGCATGGTGTTGCAAGAGGTTATGGCCCTCATGGGGGAGGCAAAGGTGGTTTCGGTGCTGTTTCCCTCCCCTAAGGAGTTTCTGTGTGTTGGGTCCTAGGTCAAATAAATCAATGGCTTTTTAAGATCACATATCCAAAGGGACTACTCCGGTGCTGCTCCATGGGATGCTGAGGAGGTTGGCAGCTGTGAGTTGAATCCAGTGCCTGTGTCCCCCCTTCTACATGGACACTGACAGTGTGCCTCTGAGTGCCACTGCTGCTCCTCCTTGCTGGCTCTCCCAAGGGCCTCCTGAAGGCTGTTTCCCCAACAACTCCTTTCCTAAGATGAAGCAAAGGAACATCACCACCAAACAATGACCAGCACTTCCATGCTGCATTTCAAGTACATACAGTGTCCATCACACTCCACCTCCCAGCTGCCCTGCAGTCCCGCATGCCACTACAGCTGCAGTCACTCCACTGGAGACCACCAGGCACTCCATATTCCCCATGGCAGCATGGACACTGCTTATCCTCATTTCCCATGGCCCAGGAGCTCTGCCCCTTGAAGCTTGCTGAAGCTATTGTCTGTTTGATAAATGTCTTGAAGAAAGTGATGAGCTGGGTTTCTTCTTTCAGGGGTTTTGGAGAAGAAGTTGCATATTTCTCTGTAATTTGCATCTATCTGTGTGACAACCCTTCCAGCCTGGGGCTGCCCGCTTCTGCTAGCAACCATTGTTTCCCAGGAAAATTTTCATGAAGTCGTAGGAGCCTCTTGGACCCCAGCTCACACTGAGCTTTTTGTTTAGCCTTGACTGTTGGAACTCTCCAGTGACTCTCTAGTTTCTAGCAGTGAAGTCATATGTGACGCTCAAGTGCCCTTCAGTTTGTGTCCATTTTCGTGTGATATTTTGCATTCCTTGGCCCACAAAGCCAAACCACCACCTCACTTCATATGCTTGAGTCCTTTGGCTCCCTAAGAGCATTGTTCTAAGATTAATTTTTGATCTTCATCATGCTTCTTTGACTTCCTTAGGCATATTTCCAGTTAAAGTAAAACTTGCTACATCAATCTGTCTGCATATCTTTTGGTTTCCTTTTTCTGATGTCAAATACACACGACAGGGGGATACAGATTTGACAGTAGAGATGTGGCCTGAGCACTTGCAAGTTCTCCACTGGTTGATTTCTGTAGTGAAATATGTGTATATATGATGCGTAAGACATATATATTATTGCCAAAATTCCCTTCAGAAGCACATTAGGGATACGTTAAGATAAGAGAAAATTTCATTAAAACTAGTCAACTCACAGAGAGAAGCAGCTAGGAAAGACGCCTTCACTACTGTCCATACTCAAAGAACTAATTATTGCAGAGGTAGTGATAGCGTTGGGGTTAGTGTTTGAGAGGGCAGGCACTGCACAAACAGGTTTACAAGCGCGTCCTGTGCAGTTTACCAGGCGATGACAAGGCTGGACCTGGCTGGAGGCAAACATTCATAGCTACTTCAGGAGCTGTTCAGGGTATATTACTAATGCTAGAGATCCATACCCACCCCATAAATAACTATGTAATATTGTTTGTGGAATTCGTTTTGGCTTTGTTGCTTTATAAGGGATATGTTAATCTACTTTTTAACCCTTTTCTCTACAAAGAAGCTGCAATGTTGTATCTCCAACTTTGCTATTCTCTGAGTACAGCAGTCATACATGTTGTGTTTCTTCTGTGGTTTTCAGTATTCATGACTTTTTTTTTCTCTTATAGAAGCTGACTACACTATAATCACTTCCAAATACTCCCCCTGACAAGGATAAATCATCCTATGCTGAGCTCTGGGCTGCTATGGCCAGGTTGTTGGCAATATCAAAGCCTGTTTAAAAGTAGCTGAGGGATCTCAGCACTGCTCTGCAGATACAGATGTTTAACATTTCATTACCAAAGTTTTATGCTATCCTCCTCTCTGTGAATGAACTGAAACCTTTTCTTAATGCTTAACGCTGCAGAATCAACTATTGTTGAAATAAGACTATCTTCTGTATATCTTTTCCTGAGCTGGCAGGTGCTGCTGGCATGTACAGTGAATTACTGTTTACTCCTCCTCCAGCAATCCCTTACACTTCTAGAGCGTTTCAGTCCTGGCAGGGCTTCTATCAGCTCCAGCAGTCTGCAGCTCCTCTTTGTTTTACTTCTGGTGCCCCACATGGCTGAGTAACCACTCAGAGCTGAGTACTGTGATGAGCCTGTTTCTAAACCTCCAGTCCTGCAGATCCAATAGGGTAGAGGATGACCTGGAAAAGCCTAAGCCCATGACTGACATGGGCCATGCTCTTATATATACTACTCAACTGTGTTTTTGCTATTTTCATGCACCAAACACCTGCACCCCTCAAGCTAGAGGGCCTTGCTCTAGTAATAAAAAGACAATGTCTTTTTCAGTAGAAAGATAATCGCCTTGCTCATAAGAAAGAGCAAGTAAGTAAAGAAAAAAGTAAAAGAAAAAGTAAAGAAAGTTCAGAAGAATCCAATTTTTTCAAGTGTTTTTGCAGCCTGGAAAATATTTTTTGGAACCTTATCCCGGGCTGCTCAGAAAGAAGGTTGTCCAACAGGTTGAGAGAGGGATTCTCCCCTTCTACTCTGCTGATTTGACACCCCACCTGGAGTACTCCATCCAGCTCTGGACATAAGAGGGATATTTGCTGGAGCAAATCCAGAGGAGGGACCTGAAGATGATGAGAGGCCTGGAGCCTCTCTTCTATGAAGACAGGCTGAGCGAGCTGGGGATGTTCAGCCTGGAGGAGAGAAGTTTCCAGAAAGACCTTTTAGTAGCCTTCCAGTACCTAAAGGGGGCTTACAAGAGAGATGGAGAGAGACTCTCCACCAAGGCCTGTGGAGAGGGGAACAACAAGGAGAAACACTTTTAAGAAAGAAGGGGAAGGTTTAAATTGAACATAAGGAAGAAATTGTTTGCTGTGGGGCTAGTGAGACACAGAAACAGGCAGCCCAAAGAAGCTGTAGATGACCCATTCCAGGAAATGTTCAAGGTTAGGTTGGACAGGATTTTGAGGAACTTGGTCTGATGAAAGGTGTCCCTGCCTATGGCTGATTAGAACTCAATGACCTTTAAAGTTCCCATGCAACCTAAACCATGATGTGATTCTATGTTTCTATTATTCTATGAAGAAAATGAACTAGCCACACTAACAGAAAAGTAGTACCTTGTAAGGCTTTTAACTAAGTTTGTTGTTATTCTGTTTGTTTGATAGTAGCTCTAGCTCACATCCTAGCTTTGGTAGTGACATTAAAATCATTACCTCTTCTTCTACAGACCAGCTAATTTCTGTAAGGTCTTTTATAACATCACACCTTGGGAAGTGAAATTTGATCATAGAATCATAGGTTGGAAAAGATGGCTAAAATTATTGAATTCAACATTTGGAAGTTTTGTAAAGAGTTAACTGGAAGGGCTGCATGAATGTTAGATCCTATAGTAATGAGATATCTTGTCCCTTTAATTTTAGTAAACACTATATTTGCATGAGAAAAAACACTTTTACAACGGTATCTGAAAAGAGATTTCAGCTTAAAGATCATTGTAGTTTTCAAAATAAATCCATTTCCATGGAATTTCCATCAGAAATAACTGTATTTGGCCCCTTAAACAGAGGGTTTTTTCCCCTTCAGCACATTTTAGAACATGTATTATTCGATATGGCAGCAGATAATTTGGGAGAGGAATTTAAGAAAGGATAAAACAACAAACCCATAAAAAACTCAGCAGAGGTGAAATGGCTTAAATCAATTTAGAATATGGTCTATCAGTTGTGTAAAAGTGCTCTTTGTAAATCACAAAGTGACAAAATTGTGGATTTCTTTTACAAATGAATTGATCTGTGCGAAATGTTAGTAAAGGCAAAAGGAACTTCAGACACAGGGAAAAAAATACAGCAGCTTTAAGGTATGATGGAAGTTTATCCTTCTGGTAGGATTGATTTTTGACATTTTCTGGTACAGCAGACTCAGACTTTGCATGTATGTTGTGCATACAAGAACATAGATGAAACTTTTCATGATTATTTTCACAGAAGATATATTTACAGCAGAAGACTGAATCTGTGGGCTGCCCCTGCTTTATCCTGCAAGAATTCACAAGTATTTTTAAAAGGAAGATCTATTTAAGTGTCAGCTTTGATCCTTGCACCTTTCCCAGAGGGCACATAAGTGTTAGCTTCAGGAAAGCATGTCAGCCAGCTTACGTCCTGAAGTGAAATCTTTACCACCATATAGACATACCAGAAGACAGTCAGGTAATTCTGCATGAAATCCAAAACAGTCAACACGTTAAGCCTGGACCTGCCTAAAGTCAGTACACTCATCAGGCAGCTGCTGAAACGTACTTCTTAGGGAGTGCTAAGGTCTGAGACCCATAGCTGGCAGAGAGTTGCAAGTGGGCATCTCTGCCAGTGCTGCTGCCAAGCCTGCAAACAGCTCTGGGAAAAGTTGAGAAGTGAAACTCCTTCAAAAAACCAAGCAGCTCTCCTTGCAGCTATCTTTAAGAAAGAACTGCTTGCCATGGTGTTTTTGTATTTGTTAGGGGGTTTTGTTGGGTTGGGGTTTTGTGTGTGTGTGTGTTTGGGTTTCCCCACCTCTGGCCCCAGAATATGCAACCCCAATCATAAAAGAATGGAATTAATTTACCTTCTTAGCCTGAGGGGTTCAAGCCCACCACCCTCAGAAGTGCAGCCTGCATATCAACCTGTGAGATAGGTATAAAATTTTCCACCCACCCACCCCACTGAAAATGAGCTTCAGCACAGCAAAAAATTCAGGATGCACTGACTTGGAGCTGCTTGTTCCTGTCAAGACCAGGACAGCTCTGGGCATGTACAGAGAAAATCTGAGTTCTGCATGTGCAGAGGTACAGCCTCAGGGGCCTAAGACATGGTAAAATTAAAAGTGGTGTCTAAAGGGGGAAAGTTCATCCAGGATCTTGCTGCTGGAAGGATCACAACCCTGTGCTTCCATGCTTGTGCTCTATGTTTCCATCCTTCTCACCCACAGCGCTGACACTGAGTTGTACACTGAGATGTACAACCTTTCATTGTGGTACTGTGTCAGCAGAAAGCATCTGCTAACTCCACTCTTTGCCCTCTTCTTAGTCTTTGCCTTTATTACCTCTTACAACCCATCTTTGAGAAAGGGTTCCCCCTTACTATCTCTCTTCTCCCTCTGGACCATATTGTGTCTTCATAGTGATGCAATAATGTGAATAATAAAGTGAAATGCAGGCCCAACTTGTGCTGCTGAGGTCAGTGAAGCTGAATCTATTTACAGCAGCTGAGAAACTGTACAAAAGTGTTTGTTTTTCTTCTTTGCTTGAGAAAACTGAACCCTTCATTTAGTGTTGCATGAAAAGACACCACATAATGATTATTTTGGTGGATCATTTCCCATCCACGCTGGGTTGTCTTTTTTTTCTGAGTTTATACTGAAGCCTGTGCAAAATCTTTTTAAAATGCTATATTTGCCTGTGAACAGCATCCTATACAAATAGAAGGAAAAAAACACCACAACTTTTTATTTAACAAAAAATGTTCTCAGGTATGCCTTGAAAAGGAGCAGGAAATGGATTCCAGGACCATCACAGCAACATGTTTGTGTACACTTGGACAGGCTGTTTCATCAGTGTTTGATAGTTCTTTATTTTTAACCTGGTATCTAAATGAAACTACAATAAATCCAATGTGATGAACTGTTTTGGATGTCTGTATCCCATGGAAACAGAGATGAGTAGGTTGAAATAAATTAGTTTCTAGCTTTGGTTAGTGTACCTGAAAAGCTGTATTACTCTAATGGACACAGCATATTAGGGGCCTAATTAGTCACTGTCCAATGCAGTGATTCACAAATCTATCCCAGCTCAGAAAGTACTTCAGTGTGTACTTCTACAACAGTAAATAAATTCTGCCTTGGTTTTCAAGCAAGAAAAATTTTCCAGAGAAGTGATGTGGTAAGATCTCATGCCTAGTTTACACTGCTTTAGAACAGCTATAAATCAGAGCAAGTATAATATTAGATCCAGCAACTCAGAGGCCTGAACAGTCTGCCCTATTTGCATAGACTGGATGGTAGTGCTGACATTTTAATTTTTCCTTACATTTTTCTCAGCTGATACCCTAATGCTCATTAGTTTTGCAGTCACTTATGGCTACTTTGTTTATCCTAGAATCTGAAATCCACCTTCTAAACAGTCCAGGTACCCACACTTTCTGTTCTCTACTCCCCTTTCCTCCATCTGCTGTCTCTTATCAGTTGGGTACTTAATGCATTCGCAAGAACAAAATATTTGGAGCATACCACAAGCTTAACACGGAGCACTAATAAGCAGAAGCAACTAAGCTCTTTCATTAATAGGTCTTTCCCTATGGAATTCATTTTAGTCAATATTTGTGATGGAAATTTACATATGGGTAACTTTCATTCTTCCAGCATCCCTTTCAATATTTAAGCTAACACAGCATTTAACAAATTTGTTTAATGTTGAATTCTGTTGTTGACTGTCAGAGGCAAATAACTACACAACACTGCAAACACAAACTGCCCTCTTACACATTTTTCTGGCCTGTCAAACCATCTAAAAAAAAAAAAAAGTCACTGGCTAAAGGAGGCAATGCAGAATATCAGGAAAATTAACAAGTCTGAACAACTGAGGAAAACAAATATTACAACCAGTTTTGCCCACAAATCAGTCTCCTGGCAGATTTACTTGTATTTTAATTGCTAACATGAATACTTTGATTTCAATAAGAGGTTTCTGAGCTGAACAGGAGTAATTCATGAAGTTTGGTGTTGAGATCTTCAGATAAACTCTACCTTGATTTTAACACTGACTAACTCAATAGGGGTATTTTGACCATGGCTGTGCCTTTCAGAATCATTATAGAGATCAGATTTATTACAATAGTATTGTTCAGAAGTTGAAAGTTGTGCCTTATATGATAAGAAAAACACCTTGATAAAAGTAAATTATGTGAAGCTTCACTGGAATTTTGTGCCATATGTTTCAGGGGGAGATTTTAGGTTCAAATATTGCAGACTATACAAAGTCTTATGATGTGTTTGCACCATTCATGTTTGTTTGATGACTCCACTTCTAGACTTAAAAACATGTAAAACATGAACTTGTTCCTGTTTTATTTTTATGTATTTATTTGTATTTATTTTACAGTTAAAAGTGATCTCAGCCTCCTCGACTTCTTGTTCTGTAAGGGCTCTGTTGTCAAATCTTCACATCAACATAGCTTGCCTATTGTGTGCAGGGTAGGATTGTGCCATTTCCAAACTATAATCAAATATGATTTTTTTTTAATTTAAAACAATACACTGTTTTTAAATGGTACATTTTCATGAAACTATGAATAACTCTGCCTCACACAGATTTTGAAAGAAAATATATAATTATCTCCATCAAAGGTCAACCACAGATTATAATCCTCTTTTTGTGAGTTATAATGAATGCTGGTTCTGTGGGCAATGATAAGATATGGCAAGAAATGTGTGAGAACAGAATCCTAAGCAGAATACATTGCTTTGGATCCAAGAAACTCTTTCCATTGTTTTGCATTGTGCTAGTTGGCTAATACTGAATACTTTGAATTTGTTCACATCTACTCTTTTTCTTTCAAAGATATCTAAGGGAGCATTATGTATCAATTAAAGCTGATAGATGATGATCCTTAGCTCTGGTGACTCTCAAGGCACTCAGAAAGCAATCCCCAAGGGGAGACTGGAATTACTGATGGAAAATCAGTCTAAGAGAAGAAAATCTGAGAACCAGACACATCGATTTGGGGCCTACAGGATACAATTATAGAGAAGGATTGCTGAAATGAATGTACGTTTAGAAACAAATTTTAACTGGTGATGTTGCTTGAGCAAAAAAACCCCACAAACTAAAAGAAAACCCAAAACATCTCTAGGTTGGACACATGCTGCAGAACAGAAGCAAAACCACATGGCAAAAATTTAGAATATGCAGAGATTTGCTCCTGTCATAGCAAAGTGCAGTAAAAGGCTCCAAGGAAAAATCAGACCAGACTGAAACAGGGTAAACTGAAGGGGACATTATCTGAAGAACTCTGTGACCAGACCTTAGCTCATCACGTATAATAGCCAAGTGTTGCCTAAGACAGCTTAACTCCCACTTCATATTTTGTAACTTCTTTCTACAGTGCTACATGATGAAGCTTACCTCCAGCAGCCAGTGAGCATGTGGCAGCATATGTTAACTGGAGTTATGGAACAAGGGACTGCAGGAACATCTTGGTTGGATCCACAGAAAAAGAGGTCCACAAATACATGCCTTGTGTTTCAGACCACTCAGAGGAGACTCACGCTCTTGGTGGGAAGCAGAGGGGAGCATTAGGCTTCCGCAAGTTTTCTGTTATTGAAATTTGTAAGCTTTCAGATCAAGGTACACATGTTAAAGAAAAAAATTAAAAACAGATAAAATTCAGTCTTTCTCACAAATGTACCTATATAATATGCACACCAAACTCTTGAGACTACAGTACTTTGCCAATGAATTAGTCTCTCTTCACATATTTTTATACATGAAGGTAGTACATAAGTCTAATATACACACTTTTTCATCTCTAAAACATATATTTATTTGATAAAAAAGAAATAAAGAAGAAGAAGAAGAAGAAAATAGACTGGTCTCTATTAGCTGAATCATACAACCAGTTCATTCTTCTGACTAGATATAATAGAGCTCTTAAGAAGACGAAGAAAGAACTGCATAGTTCTTACACAGGCAAAACTCACCAGAACAACAGGAGAAATCTGTCAGAAAAGAAAAAAAAATCATTTTTTACTGGATTAGCAGCAAAAGCACTATTATACAGCAGTCACCTAGTCTTGTAGAAAAAAACGTGTTCTCCTGCAGAATGTGCCTTTGCAGAGATTTTGATTGACTTGAAACTAAATCTTGCAGTTTACCCTCTCTGCTTCTTTTCTCCCACTTCATAAGATCTTGCAACTCCACTGTTATTATTTATTGACTGATTGTCCTGGAAGAAGGATCCCAGCACAGAGAGGAAAACACTTCTTAGTATTTAGTTTGTCTATAGGTGTATGGGGATATGTGGGGAGGGGAGAATGGCACTGAGGAGTGTCTCCACCTACACTGACATTAGTAAGACTGATGGTGCTTTTCCCAATAAGAAGAACACATTAAATAAAAAGGAGGGGGAAAAAGGGTAACATCATATGCTAGAGAGAGGCTGAGCCAGTAACAGTGCCATGGCATGATTGATTTGTTTGTTCTAACACAGCCTGTGCAATATCAATGAGTTGAGAACATCCAGATGAAGGGCGGAAGATTAGGTAATACTGAATTTCCCCACATTTTTTTTTCTCTCCCAAAAAAACATTTTCTTTGGAATAAGACACATTTGTAAGATTACACAAAAGCTGATGCACTGGTAAAGTGTATGTTCCTGTGGTTAAAGTATGGGACTGGTAATTGGGGTTTTCTCTTCTATTCTCAGAGATTTGTCACTTCAAGTCACATTCAGCTCTGGCTATCACAGCAGGTCCCACTGGCTTCAAGGAGAGCTCTATCTGTTTAAGCCAGGTGTGAGTTTTCTGTGTGGGAATAGCACAGATATTAACCAGTTACTGTCCTTTCATGAGTGCTTTTATTGAGATAATGTTTACTGACTTCTCCGAGCACTCTCAGGCACTGCTGGAATATCTATCATTTTTATCATTTACCATTAAATTACAGTCAGCAGTCCAAAAGGCCCCACTAGCACCAGACATTTCTTTGTTCTATTAGAGGGCCATCCTTACAAAAGTGCACTTGTTCCATGTCTTGGTTCCTTCCCCACTGAAGCCAGAAAGGCACTAGGGAGGTATTGTTCCCCTAACCTTAAAAAAAAAGAAAAAAAAGAAAAATAATGTGGGTGGATTATATGTTCACAGATAGTGAACAATTTTTGGAAACCACAGACAACTCGACTCATCTTTCACTCTCCATGCTTACTTAGGCCTGCCTGGTTGTGGATCACCATCATGACATCAGGTTTTTCCAATACATAGATTTTCTTCAGCAGTTCATTTAAAGATGATAAATTTGTGCTATTATTACATCTCAGTCCTTCAGAGTGCAAAAAATCTAGTTCCATCACATTTTCCTTATAGTATTTTTTCTTTAGAGTCCCTTCTGAGTACAGTGCATGTCGGTAGGTATATATGCATGTGACAGTGAAGAGTGTCCAGTCTGAGGGCAACAGTGCCAATAAGATACTGGATTCTACTTTTTGGGTATCAAGATAGCCTGCTACCTCTAGACTATTTCTGGGCTGACAGTACATGGCTTTTAGGCTTTATTGTCTCAATACCTCTGCCACTTTTACAATCATTTCAGAGGACTAACTGAAGCTCACTGTACCAGCTAATCCATTAACAGGACAAAAAAATTGCAGTTACTCAGCGCTCATTTTGAGTTGCTTTTATTATCAGTATCCAGCCTTCACTCAAATTCCTTAAATTTGTGGCAAATACAGATTACCATCTGAAGGCAGCTCTGCTAACATTTTCCATTACACAACACTCTGGAGAAAATTGCAAATCCCATGAAAGATGGAAAAAAAACAAAGCCACCCTACAAAGCTGTATTCAAGGACTTTGATTTGTTTACTTCAATCTTCAAAGCATTATCTTGCTAGGAAAGTGAAAATTCAATATTATGGACAAGGCTGTGGGAAACATAAGCCTTATTTTGTAGGCACTCACTCAACACAATTATTTAAGTACTACTCTTATTCAGCAAAACACTTGTGTTTACCTTTTCTTATCATCTTAAGCAGGCAGGCTGGAAAAAAAATCCATGCATCAGAAAACTTCACTGAAGTTAGCAGCCATGAACAGAGTTGAAGGCAGAACTGGACACTTTTATCCTACAGCAATTTCTTGAGAAGCATTACAATTACAAAATACACTCCGAACCATCCTCACATTGCACAGGTTAAGAAAATGGACTATATTAAAGAGGAATTCTAATTTTCTTAGTGCCCTGAGTGCTGAGGGCAAGTTCCTGTCAGGAGCAGGTCATATGTCTGAGTATTACCAAATTTCTGGCCAAAGTCAGGTCACCTTAGAGCTACCAAGCTCTCCCTGGGGTGGCAGGTTTGGCTGCTCTCTGGTCAATGACTCTGATGCCGCCTTCATAATCATGAGAGCTCGGCTGTATAGCCCAATAGCAAGTCCTCTGTCCTCTGAGAGGGGAAAGGAGGGTTTTGGAAAAGGAGGTTGCATTAACAAATCACCCTCCCTAGCCTTACCTGTACCCTAGTCTCCAGTTAATCTCTCCAGGGGAAAACTTCAAAAAGCAAGTCAGCTAGTAAAAGGTCAATTAAAGAAGTGAAATAGAAACATGTAAAGCACTGCAGATTAATCCCACAAAAAATACACAGATCAGTGAACACAGAAACTGATACCACCCTCTTCTTTACTCAGATCCCATTAAATCTTTGCAGACTGCTTCCTTAAGAGCACTAAAGCCTCTACAAACATAACTTGCTTGGAAAGCAGTTAACCAGTTTATCTACTGCTTAAAAAAACATTAAACAAAGCGTGACAATGACAGCATTGTATACTGATTGAAAATGGAGCCTTGTCTACACACCTCAATCACTTTTCTTTGGCAACAAGGAACGTACCTTTCTTAGTCCTTTTCATGCTCACCCCGGGGGCGGAGGGAGGCGTGGATAGCTACCTGTGTTGCTCTTAGCTCTTCATTACTTGTCAGTCCCTGCAGCTCCACAGGTAGACTCCTTAACACCAGCAAAAAGTCAGACTGTCAACATACCAAAAACCAGTGAGATTTGCGCTTTTGAATAATTTTTGACTTATTTTGAATTTAATTGTTTTAATAGCCCACTCTGAATTGGGTCCCCATGTGAGCCATCCACATAAGAGTTGAACTTGATGATCCTTGTGGGTCCCTTCCAAATCAGAATAATCCATGAAACTGTGTAAATATCAGAGTCATTAGTTATTTTTCCCTCATCAAGATTGGTGTCAGTGACGAAGTAACACACAGCATCATTAGGCATAAGTCACAGTATACTCTAGCTGAAAATTTGCACTCCTGCCCTTGGCACAAATCCCACCGGCTGCAAGTGCGAAGTCATAGCAATGCAGTTATCTTGCCACTCCCAACGCTTGTATAACAGATGCTCATTAAAGGAAGTCTGAAGGACATAACTATAGAAACAGTTAATTAGGGAACATCAGCCTCAGTTAAGGATAACCACTCTGGCCAGATGCTTATAAGCACTTGGAAACCAAAATGACTTATGAATAGTAGATAAATTTATGGACTTTGCTTGTCACTTTGATTTCTTTTTTGCTCTACTAGATTCTTATCCTAATTTCCAAATATGAAATAGTATTTAAAACACTGAAAAGGCAATACCAGATCCTCCTCCAAATTAATCTGCCAGTTGAAGAGAAGTGGTGCCACATATTATGCAGCAAAAAGCAAGTAAAGTTATACAAAGTCATGTAGCTGCATAAATTTGATCATCATAAATCTAGCGTGTGGTCCCATGGGGCCACCTCTCAGTGCTTCCAGCAAACCAGTCATATACCAATGCTTTGACTAGCATAATTGCTCTGCCCAAGAGGCTTTAGGTAATACTTCATGCAATAGCATAACAAACCGATCAAAAGCAGAGTAGTCATCTAGTCCTCACCATGAACTTACATATTGAGGTGAATTATGTCATTCATAGCACACCAGGAGAGTTCCAGCATATGATAACATCTCTTGGAACTCCAGATCAACTACTACAAGGAAACATAAAATTTGAGAGGGTATATTAAACTGCAGACAGTACATACACACACATAAACCAGTTTGCTATTACTTGGATTAGGTTGTTCAGCACAATACTTCTTTACCTTAAATTTACATCATTACTCTGCAGCACCATTGGAGAAGAGCAGCTCATTTGATCCATATGATTACAGAAAAATCCATTTCAGTGATCACATTAATTCACGCCAGCTGAAGACCTTGGTGAAGCTGAATAATGTCAGTGGGGCCATTAAGTTTAACCTGGGTCTTTCAAAGTATCTGTAATCACAATGGTGCCCAGTATTGTTATATAAGAGGTCTCTCAAACTGGGCTTTGAATCTCACAGCAATAATATGACTCAAAACATGCTTGTTTCCTTTTCTAGCAAATCTTTTCCGGCAGTATGAAAAAATCAAACCCATATTATATGACACATCAGTGTATTTTGTATTGTCTGATTAATGTTTGCCCCAGACTTGAAAGGAGATGGAATGAAATGCATCCACCAAAAGTAATGGAAAAATGCAAAAAGTCATCAGTAGAGGATACATATGTTTATGAAAATGTACAAAACAAACTATTACTTTGTAACTATAAACAATACATAAGAAAATTGCTTTTGTAGATAGACTCTTAGAAATGTTTGCATGAATTTTTTGAATTATAAAATTAGCTTTCAAAATAAAATGTTATATGAAATATTATGCATGTTAAACTATTAGCATTGAGATTTTATTTTTTAGATTTATTGTAGTCATTTAAATATATGCATATTGCTGTAAGAGAGCAGAGGCATAGGAATTCCAAACAAATTATATTTCTGAGTAAAGGGTTCCTTGCTGCAGTTTATATATCTGTAGCTTTTAATGTAAATATACTGTAATAAAAATCATAAGAAAACTTGGCTTTCAAACTTCCCTTAAGTAGTTGAAAAATTCTTAGCTTGAAATGGTCATTTATCTGCCATTTCTGAAAGCCTATTATATCCATAATGTAAACCACAATGTTAAAAATAAAGGCACTAAACATTTATAATAGAATATGCATTCTCCATTTGCATTAATCATAGCATTCATGTGTGTGCTTTATTCCATAATTCTTTTTAGCTTTACTTATATTTATTTCATCTTAATTGTTTCTATTATTTGCTAAAATTACTCTGCTGTATTTGCTCTTCTTTTTAATATTTCTTCAGTATTTTGTTGCCTTGTTGCTTTGAGGCATTTTAAATGTAGATTCTTTCTTCTAGAATAGCTCTTGAATGCCTTCCCTTAAAGGAAACTCCTAAATTGTACAATTCTAATAAGCTAATACCTTTATGGCCCACAGCTTACTGTTATTCTGATTATTTAAAGAAATAAAAATAACAAGCAGATGTTCTCTTTTAATGTTTCACCCACTGGTTATAAGTGGTTCCAAGTTTCAGGCCACCCAAGGCAGTGGTCTCACTGGAGCGGATGCCAGTGGAAGAGGTGCTTTTGAAAACTACACACTTCTGTGTGGGAGAGCATTGGGATAATGCCACTAGGCAACTGCCTGATGGCACATCATGACTTCAGCAGTGCCTGACATGGCTGAATTCAGTGGTACAAAGGTGTTCTTAACATACTGTCAGTCCCAGTACTGAAGGTAAAGTGCTATTTGTCCCGTAACACTCCTTTGATCTTTGTGGAGGCTCTGAATAAGCCAAGTCTTCCACATCTTTTCCTCCCCACATCTGGAGGCGTCTACTTTCATTAGCTCCTTCACCCTAGCCTTAATGCCCATTATCCTTTCTCACCAAATGCATAGGCAAATTATTCAATTACTTTAGGGGCAAAACTTATGTTCTCTGACCTGGCTTACTAATAACTGCCGCATGTTTAATAAGAAGCCTCTTCTTACCTTGGTCTTTATATATCTGAAAAAAATGCTTTTGCTATTGCTCCAGTTTCTTTGCAAAAATGAGCTTCTCTTAGCATCTAGCAAAATCCACTTTTCCCTTGACATTTCTAAACATTTAAAACATTATATTTTTGCTGATAAAACCTATTGTCACTCCTATCTCTAAATCTGAATCTGGCTCATCAGTGAGTTAGGTGAGGAACATTTCTCTATAAGCCTTTCCTAGTTGACTAGTGAATCAATTTAGTTCCTAGTCTACCTGTTACAAAGAAATCCCAGCCTGCACACACACGGAAGTACCCTTGAATTTTTTAGTTCTGTTGATGTCTAAGAAATCCACACTATCACAAAGCTGAGCTTAAGAGTTTCCACATATGCACCAAATGGTCAACACTTTTCATATAGACAGATACAGCACATAAATTGCTATTTGTTTGCCATATTTCTCATCCTTAGACTTTTTATTTTCTAAAAAATTTTCCTAACTTCTTACATGCCATAAGCATGTTGCTTTTCTTGAAGGCCTTTGCATTTCTGTTTCTGATAGCAGTCTGACATAGGAAAATTCCTTTGAAAATATCAAGCAGTAATGATCTTTTTCCCTAGAATTTTTTACAGCCCAAATCTTACTTACAGTTGCTTTAATGAATAACATTCATTAAAATATCTAAAGATGGCTTTTTAATTGGTTTCCCTCATTAAAAAATAAAATCTGGCTATCTCAAAGTTCTTTACAGTTTTCTTTAATTTTTTTATTAAGTAAAACATAAAGCTTCCATGCCCTTCTTTATTCTCTGACCTTTTTGTCACTTCTTCAGAGCTTTTTTCCCTTTTTTTTTTGTTACCCTGAGTATGAAATCTTCTATTTGCCCAGTGCTTCTGCACCAAACCACTACCCCAAGCTGTGCCATTTTTAGCTTGCACTCACATCTGTGGACTTCCTGTACAGTTCAAATTGCTGTTTGAAACTTTTTCCAGAACTGCGAATATATATTGAAACTGCCACCAGTACATTTGTTTTCCAGTAATTTTTTTTGCCAGTAAAACCAGATCATTAGAGTACTTATGTAAAGTGGTCTTGAAAAGGATGGAAGATGAGTCCCCACATTTAATGAGTAAATTGTGACTCTCTAAAAAAATCATAGGGGATTACTAATCTTATTATTTTAAAACAGCCCTTGGTTGAGTTAAGAAATTGGACCTAGGGCCTTTGAGATCTGAAAACTGAGTCCAAGTAGCAACCAAATAGGTAGATGCCTGACTAATCTTTATAATTTTGGAAAAAATTGTAGATATAGTTTGCAGTGCTTATCCAGCTGTGGATGATGAATTCTTAACAAGCTTAACACTTTTCCCCTATTTTTGAGCAGAAAGGAAAGGAAGAAGAAAAAAATTTACTATTTTGTTTTGTATTATTTTTCTCAAGAAATAGTTAATATTCTGCAATTTTTTTCTACAGAATGGCAAGATGATCAAGAATCCAGATGAGGCCAGATCCTAACCCAAGTCATTTGGGATTAGTCTTCTTTCTCAATCAAAGTGGCCTACAGACAGCGAAACTTGAATGAGCATTTTTGGGACTTGGCCAAAACCCAGCAAGTTCTGCCATTTCATGATTCCAAAGAAATCCTTATGATTTCCCATGAAGTCCAACCTTGTATATGGTAACAATAGTTCTCATTTTCTGTCCTAGCCACAAACTATGAGTGTGACTCACCAAGTATGCTTTTTTCTGACTTCTGGTTTGGTTCTTGGTTTTTTTTCATCTGTGTGCCATAGTGGTAAAATGCCAACTGTAGTTTCTGCCTGGACCTCCTTTTCATTTGCCACTGCCTGTACATGCAGTTACATTTTAATAAATGAAAAGAGTTCTTACTAAGAACCCTTATTAACAGCTTACATGTTGTGTTGCACATAACAGGTACACCTTGGCTGAAGATGCTTCATTCCAGATGGAGACCTAGGACTTCAAAGCACATTGTCATACAGCAGCCATCTGGCAAAACGAGCAGAGCAATGAGATCTCCAGTCTTGCTGCAGGCACAAATGCTGTTGTGCGACTCTTTCCGGGGTGGGTGCAACTTCTTCCCAAGCACAGTATCCTGCAGTAAATATGCTGAAAGTTGCTGGAAGTCCCATCAACAGGGAAATCGCTGTAACTAATTTGCCAGATATGTAGCTATAGCACTTCTGCCACTCACCAGCAAAAACAACACAGTTCTGCAAATCTATAAAAATGATAACTGTAGCTGGCTATGTGACAGAACAGATCTCCTCATGGTGAGAAATGCTGTGGTTAGTTCTGCCAAATATTTTCCATTTCCTGAAACTATTGCTTCTGTTTTTGTCTCCGTGAGTTTTAGCTAGTTGACCTTTATGAATGTCTTAATTTCCACCAGGTGTTTGTTCCTCTGTTTATCAGCACTGGACGTGAAAAAAGATGCATGGCTCAGGGTACCTGCATACTGCTGACATTCCAGACTTTTCATCATTTTTCTCCAGGTTTTACAAATAATAGTTGAGTAAGATAAGCAACAGTAAAAGTTGCATTGGATTCATTCTAATGACAGAATCATCAATTTGAGTAAATGTGTTCTGTGTGTACATGAAGAGAAAGACGAGAAACCCAGAAATCCCTGTGTTCTTGCACCAGATACAGGGTTTTTACAACCATTAGAGGTCACCACAGACTCCAGTGAACATCTATATGAAATAGGAAGAAAACTCCCCTGAGTACACAATATTCTTCAGCATTAATGTGAAACAGTAGTGATTGATTATATGATTTATAAGGCTGAAAAATACTGGTAATATAATTTGGAATGGAAAAATGACCAAGAATGATAAACTATGATTCAAGGATCATCTTTTGAAGAAGACAAAACAATTAGCAAAGAAGAGAAAAATAGAAAGTCTTATGTAGTGCTTAAAAGGCATAGATTTAAAGTGACTGAACAGATAAAGAAATGAGAGCTGGGTTTATCAGTGTTAGAAGAAAATGAAGAAATGCCTAATTATAAGAATCCAAGTTTGAAAGTAACTTTGTTGATCTTGTTAAAAACATGTATGATGCAATGGAAAGCAGAAACCTTGAGATGATGACTGAATGACTTGTTTTGTCTGTGAGTTCCAGTCATTGACCAAGACCCTATTATGCTTGATAAGCAAACAAATGAATGCCTCCTTCCCCCATAAATTTCGAACCTTAGAGGGGGAGCAGAGGACAAGAGATAGAGGAGATTGATGTGGACAGTCAGTATGAGTGAGAGTAGATGAAACTATTAAAAAGCATTATCAAAAGTGCCAGCACACCAGCAGCCAACTTGCTAGGGCAGTAAAATTTGATTTTGCCGACTCTGCTGGGAAACCTTGAGCTGGGAATGTGCAAGTACATGTCTGTAAACCTAGGATGTGGGTGATGAAATCTAGCTGAGAGAGAGAGCAGAACAGGCTGCTAGGAAGGATGGCAGCAAGCCATGACACAGCCTAAGAGCAAGAGGTAGTTCATTTGATGTGACAGTGAAGAAGGAGCCAGTGGAAAAGCAGAAAGGGGAGAGGGCCATTGAAACAGGCAAATAAGCATTGCAGATACCTCTTGGAAAGATAGGAGCAGGGCAGCATTGCTTTAGCAGAAGGATGGGGATTTAATATTGTAGTATAAAGGTTCATGGTGGAATAATAAAGATCCTGGAGGATAACTCAGAATTGACACTTAAAGGTGTTATAGGAAGTGTTTATTTAGAGCCTGAGTTTGTAAAACTAAAGTTGATAGTGTGGCTAGTGCTCAGAGTACAAGTGGGAATGATAGGCAGAAGGGCAGTGAGGCACTGTGCAGACATCAGGTAAACTCTGACCTGAAAAGTTTGCAATCTCAAACACTAGGCAGGTGTTTAAGGCAAGTAGTGGCCAGTTAAAGTATAGGGGTGAAATGTGCTTGTAATGCTTACTGCAGCTGTAGCAACAACCACAAGTCACAATTTACATAAGATGTTATTGCACAGCAGGTTCCTTTTATGCATTACAGCACAGATGTATTTTAAAGTGGCATTTGAAGTAAGGTGGGTTGAGACACTGGCCTGTCCAGACATGTGGAAGGCAGCTAAGACTCTGCTCCTGTGCTAGTACCTAGTCCTGAAGCCAGAAAAGGGGTGAAGGGAACTGAATCTTCTGCTTATAATCTTCTTTGGGTTGTACAGCATTTCTTGACTACCCGGCTAGTAAATAATCAGCTAAATATTTATTCACTTGCAAGATCACAGCCAGACTAATGTCAATATTTTCCTTTTAAACTGTTATGAGTATATTGCATAGTCCCAAATGTGAAAATGTTTTTTCATCTTACATAAAATGCAACGTGAGAAATAAACCCCATGTGAGAAAGGGACAGTGACATATGTGTTGCTACAGGTTTTGGGCAGCAGTCTGAGCAAGAAGAGAGGACAATGAATAATGGAATTTGGGTAAATAAATATCTATGAAGATCAGTAAAATACTGAAACTCTGATGTCATATGTTGAAATCCGGTGAGAATTTCTTTGCTTGTAATAAAGCTCAGTGACAGAAAACACAGACTCACTGTCAGAACAAATGTTTTCTCTCCCTGCCTTCAGGCATCCTCATTCCCTTGGGCCATGCTGAAGAGACATCTCAATTCTGCATGAGAGTGTCCTGTGCAGTGGATTCCACATGCTCTGTTGGGAACCTACCCTACCACATCACTGTCTTCCAACTTACGTCCTTTTCCCAATAGTGTAACAAAGACTTTTGCTGCAAATTAAATCACCATCTCCTTATCTACCCACCATGGACATGGACAACAGCTAGCTCTATATACAGGAAAGCTGTTGTCACATTGTTCTTATCTTCTCTTTTTCAGACTAAACAGAACCAGTTCTCTTGACCTTTCCTCATAAGTCGTGTTTTCCATAGCACTTATCATTCTTCTTCTCCTCTGAACTGTCTCCAGTTTGTCTCTGTGTATCTATCTATAATTTTAAAGTGTGATGCCCAAAGCAGGACAAAGTATGCAAACTTAGTTTCCCCTGAGCCAGCAGAGTAAACCAGAACATCTCACATAATGGACTTTTGCTAATACGCTCTTCTTTTCTGAAGAAAGATTCGTCTTTCTTCAGCCACATGATGCAGCTCATTCTTACTTAGTTTAAGGGTTGTATAGTCTCCAGATTTCTTTTCTGTTGTGCATCCCACATAAATATTTCCCATTCTGTACTCATGCAATTGATATCTGTGGCAAACTTCACTTGTTTTTATTTTTTTTTTTTTGGAATTTATACCACCTCTAGGCTCTAACATAGTCCTGCAAAGTGCTGGTGCTTCCTATCTGCTGGTATGACTTGAAGATCCACTGCTTCATATTCAAGTCACTCATAAAGATAATGTGTAGAACTAGACCAACAGCTGACATCTGTCCACATGTGTGTTATGGGGAACTCATCTACACTGCATTTTCCCAGTTTAATTTTGAGAAAAGGGTGTAAGACTGTGGGGAAAGTCTCCTTAAAATCAAGAACTAACAAGTCTACTCTTGATTCTTATTCCTTTCTCCAATTAATCTGTCAAAGAAAAATGAGATGGATTTGCTTCTGATAAATCCATGCAATACTTTGTTATCACTGCAAAAATGTTCTGATGTTCACAAAGTGATTGTATGCTGTAGTATTGTAAGATTTATCTGGTAATAGGATTATCTTTCTAGGCATCTATAGTTTGTTAGGCTCCCATTTCTCTGGAAGAGTATTACAGTAGATATTCTCTAACCGGTGTCTTCCATAGTATTCCATATTTTCTTTAAAATGCTTGTTACTCGTTCAGTGATTGTTTTTGGCTAGTTGATGAAGTATTGCAAGGTGCATATGCCTGCCTGTTCTTGTTAATAAAATGTTTTTGTTTAGTGATTATCTAGGTTGATACACCTTATTGGAAGAAAGGTGTCCACATCACACACTGAGAACTGAAACCTCCAAGAAATGGAAGGAATACTTCCATTTCTCATATACATGGGATATAATATGTATTTTCCGACCCTTAATAATGGTTCCCTAATAAAGTACTGAATATATTTACTCAATCAATATATAGAAACTTGCAGCTACAACAGTGGAGTGGGAAGAGGATTCCTGTTTCAAGGGCTCAATATCATTTTAGTTATTTTAGAGTTAATGCTAACAAATACGAAGGGAAATTTTAGGGGGGTGTATGATAAGTAGCAGTTAATTATTTGACAGGCAAATCTTAATATATTTTCCTTACCCTCTTTGGGTTTTCTTTAATCACTGCTTCACATAATATATCTTCTAAAGCTTTGATTATCATTTCTCTTGCTATTTAAAGGATTAGCAATATTTCCTCTGTTTATTGGTTTTCCCATTTCTATCATTGTAATATATTGTCGTCTATCCCAAGTAGAATGAGAAGAGCTAAGTTTTTAATAAATGCTATGCATTTGCACTGCTCCCTCTTGAAGTAACAGAAAACATTGCTTTGGATTGAATGTTCCTGCTCACTTGTCTTAAAGGTTATTTAATTAAAACAAGAGCAAAAGAAGAATGTCCCTGCTCTAGCCAAACATAAAATGTCATCCTAAAAATAGAAATAAAATCCTCACTTTGGTGTGACAATGCTTAGATCCAGCTTGCAAGTTAGTGAAAATTTTTGGGTAGAGCACAGAGGGAACCTGGCTATCTCAGTGAAAAGATATTTGTTGCATCATCCCTTAGCACCTCCTGCTGGATAAGAGACTTTTATTGGTATGAGGGCTAACTGAGCATAGCTGGCCTATAAAATAGTGGGCACAAAGCTGAGCAATATTTTCCCACCACTCAGAAAGGAGGAGTTTTTGTAGTGCTGTCAATAGTGATGGTAAACAGAAAAAAAAAAAGGTTTGTACAGGGCAAAATCAGATACTTGAGCAAGTAATAAAATTTAATTCTCTAGGCTTCACTCTTTGTATGCTTCTCTGTATCAAAAATAATACTGCAGAGATAATGACAATTATAGCAGAGTGAAGGATATGAAGTAGAATAAGAATCAACCACAAGACAGCATCAGTAAAATCGACATGCTGTAAAACACAGAAGTGCTACAAGTGAATGACATATATGAGAGTTCTTTCATTGGCATTTATATCTCCATTTCAAACATGTGGTGGGACAAAGGGAATACTGCTTTGGAGTACAAAGTCTTTAAGTTCACTGTATCCCCAAAGTGTAGCTTAGTATCTGAGGATGTGTATAAAGTAAGTATCAAAATAAACTACTGGTGTTAACCTTCTGCATCTATTCAAAATGAAAATTTCAGGGAAATTTGCCAGCTATAAAAAAATAAACACTGCTGGTTAATGTCCATGGACCAGAACGAGCTCAGCATGAATAGATTTTATTTATATAAGTGCAGAAGCAGGTTCCATTTGCTATTAGATCTTCTAAGGTAAACTTTCTTATATAAACTATGGAATCTCCCACTAAAATAGTACAGTGAAATAAAGCCAAAATTTGGGGTTAAAACACAATGGCTGTATTTATTCTCTGAAACGCACACCCAAAACCTCATACTTTTACTGGTTTGTTCGTCCAAGCACCACAAAGGCAACCATCAGTTATCATAATGTCTCTATCTTCCTTATACATCACGGCACAATACGAATGGACCTGCAGAGCAAAACAGTACCAGAGATCCAACATCCCATAGACTAAATATTTTGGAGGTTTCAGTTCGGACTAGCTTTAATCCATTCCTTTTGACTGGACAGCATCAGATGCAGAGCTGGAGTGTGTTACTCAGCTGAGCACAAAAAAGGAACCAGCTTACATCTGACGTGACGAGCTCCATCATGTGAACAAATGTGTGGTAATCAGGGGAGATGAAGAAGTCCACTTCAAAAGCCTGATCCAAAATAAGCAGTAGTAGAGACACACCCAGGGAATTAAGACCTACCTAGCAGCCCAGTGCATGAGGCAGATTTAATTAACCCTGTTCCACAGGTGGCAGATGGAAGTACAGCAGGTTTACATGAAAAGGAAGTGGCAAAACCATGACACAGCTGAATAATTTGCTGTCCAGAGACAGTGGGCATTATGGGGCACTATGTCTGCTGCAAATGGACAGGGCATGGTGGTCAAATAGTGAACTAATGCATATAATTCTTATCAAAACACGCAAAATGCAAACAGAAATTAGAGGGTCTGGCTTGATTAAATGACCTGTGATTAATCTCATTCAGTGTCAGTGTCAGTGATAAGGATAGTGATTAGATGGGCTATGATGAGTAGCAACTTAGAAATGGACCACGAGATACAGATTTAAGTGAAAAATATGAGGGCAAAAGAAACTGCAGTTGCTGACTTGGCTTTGTCCAATGTAGCACTTTCTCTTGGCCACTGGATGAAGAACATGTCACCCCACTGGCATCCTATCCTCTTTACATCATGGCTACCTCCAGGAAGAGCTGTACTCAACACCAGAGCATCTCAGGGAATTCATAGAAATCAATTATTTGGGCTCCATTGTTATCAGTTAAGTGACTTCACTACTGCAGAAATGTGTATGTTATTTCAACGAGCAGTAACAGCTAATAATGTCTTAATTTGTATGATGCATTCTGAGATTCTCATATAAAGCAGAGCTTGCCATTGCTATTTTTGTATGTTTTCTTGCTATTTAGCATCTGATAAAACGACTATCCAGACTGGCTATGTTATCAGCTAGCTATTTAATTATTATGTGGCTGTACTGGAAAGTACAGAAAATATAGAAAGCCAAAAAATATAGACACCCCAGATGTACTAGTGTTGGTTTTGGGCTTAGCCCACATTTTTTACCAGTGAAAAAGTTTCATAAGTATATTAAAGACATTCTGGAGGACTCTGAAACAAGAATTTACCACAAAATCGCTGGGCACAGAGAATGGCTCAATTCACTGGTAAACTCATAAGAAGGAAAGCAGCCTAAGTAGGAAAAAGGTCTTAGGTGTTGCTCTCATTTTTACCATTAGGAACTGTTAATGAGATAGGGCCATAATGGCTTCAAAGCAGTTATTCAGCAGATATAAAAATATCTGTGAATGAATAGATATGCCTTTATCTTCCCTCCATGAACATAGATGTATGACACCTAGGGAACAATGCCTTTAAAGTTTCCTAGAGGATATTTTTTTTTCTCTCCTAAGTGGTTTTATAAGGAAAAAGTCTTGAATACTGTAACTCTATTTTGGGGTTTTTTTTTAGTGTGCATTTTTTAATTACTTGGTCATTATATTAAGACAACTGGATATGAGAATTACTTTTTTGCTAAATATTTTATAACTGTCCTTTAAAGTGCTAGCAACAGATCCTTGCCAAAAAGTTGTGCTGAATCCATTGCTGAGCTATACAAAAATCCTCATTCAGGTTCCTCTGTCACAACCTGCATTTATAGGTGCTGTACTTCTCAACAGGGACATGAGATGTAATTGTTTCAAAAGTTGCAACAACTGTGCTCAAAGGACTGATCAAAGTGTCTTGCCACCAGTTGGGTGCACTGCAATTCCCTTTGGAAATCCTGTTCCTTTGCTTCATCTTTACAGCCAAGCTCCAAGCATGATGGCACCAAGTCACAAGTATGAAGGACAATAAAACATGAAGCTGTACCAAGATACTGCATTTATAGGAACGATGGTCTGAGTATAAATAAGTCTTTCCTGGTCTTATATTTCATAAATCTTAATTCACACCTCTTAGCACATCTGTTTGGAAAACACATCATTTGAAAGATTTTGGTGGAGCACCTAATGCACAATGATAAATACTGACCGAATGATACTCCTCATAACTGGAAGAATGTAAATTGATGAAGAGGCAGAGCCTTATCATGAAGACTAAGAACACATCCTGTGATATTTTAGAAGACACAAATAAAATTGTTTCAGAGTTTCCATAGAAAAGCTTTCAGCAGTGCCACTTTCCTTTTACTCTTTTCTTAATTCATATAAATATGTGAATATGGCTGAAAGAAGCTGAGCTTATGAAAACCAGCAGTGTTCTGTCAGTCTCTAAATTGTCATCTTCAGACTCCCATCTATCTGTCCTCCTCTGCTAATTGCACAATCTATTCAAGAGGCAGCTTTGCATCATCAGGAGTGGCAGTCTGCTTGGACAGCCATACTGTGTCTTTGTGAATAATAATTTCTCATTCCAGCAAAGTTTAAATTCAGAAAGTTTTCTGTAATTAGCCATACTTTGTAGCTAACAAGATCATAAAGCTGGTCATTCAGTACATTTCTTCCCATTCCTTTAATTTTGTATCCTAGAGTATTAAACAGCTGACTCATATTTTATTTGCCTATGCTCAGAGTTTAGTTGTTGCTTTTAAGAACTTTAAAATCACTTAAGCTCTATGCTGTAAAGCAACGATCTTAAGCTAAGATTTTGTAAAGACAGCTTACACACACAAAACAAAAGGTAGATATAATTTTTTTGAGTTACAAAACCTTGAGAACAAAATGTTTGTTTCTCCTAATTCCCCTGTGTGTTTATATTTCTGAACAGTCAGATTTTCTTGAGCTTTGCATCAACCTCAACCGAATAGTTTGAGAAATTTCCATCTATATTACTTTTGTTTCTTTGTGCCTTGAATCAAGACAATATTTGGAACTTGCACTACCTACAGATTACCTAGGATTATCATATTGTCTTCCTACAGAATTTCTGTAAGGTTTAATATCTTTCAATGCCATTTGCATGTTAGGCTTGCATAGCATCGCTGCACATTGCTAGGATACAGTAAATGTTTTTAAAAGTTAAAGACCTCCCCTTTTTCCTATTGCTATCTAGAAAATATAACCAGATTTTACCCTCTGATATATGAGTGCAACTCCCCATGGAGTTCTACATGTGTAGAAGGGTAGAATTTGGTCTTAAAGATTTATAGAGCTATAAAACTACAAGTAGATAACTTAGATTATGTTTTCTGGGACTTAGGGTTGAATCCACGTTACTAACAAAAGTTTCATCTTAAAATGGCATTAATATCCCTTGGAATATGAATTTGGATTATTATTATTATGCTCTTTTAGGTCTTTGGATTCATTTGACCTTCAGTCTCATCTGTTCCCTTCCTTCTTCCTTCCTTTCCTATCATCTGGTTTCATGGGCGGGGTAATATAGGAGAGAAGTCAGGAGTGGAAATGCACTACTGGCTAACTCAACATCTTCTGGAAGTTGCAATAGCGATTCTCCCACTGTCCAGGAGGAGGGAGGTAAGTTGGGAGTGGAGCTGCGTGGTTTAGAACAACACCAGAGGCAGTGACCTAGAAACCTTACATAGGAGGGAAACAACAGACCATGAGCTGCAATAGTAAATTACTCAGACTTTGCACAAGTGGCTGAATAATTATTTTTCTGGCTTATCATGGTGTCCCAGAATATTCTTACCTTTTTCTTTCACAGTTCAAAATTAATTTCCTATCTCCTAGACACTCAATGAGAAGCTCTCCATTAGCCTTTTGAGAACTGTATAGCATAAAGCATTTATCATAAACCTCCTTTTTATTTACAGTCTGGTTTTTCCACTCTCAAAACAGAATTATCCCAAAATAAACACTAGACAATGAGAATCAAAAGCATGTGTAATAGCCATGTGATTTCGTAACTACTTGCTACATCTTTGTTTGGCATACTGGACTTTGTTTAGCAGAAACATAATAGTATCACAAGGTCAGAGTCTCTACAACTGAATCCATCACTAGAAAACCTGGAATTCATATAACACAGACTTCTGTACAAAAGAGTTTCAACCAAAATTAAAAGTAAATTCCCTCAAAATGGTGACCAAAGTGTAGTTAATTATAAAGAGAGGGAAAAAAAAACATGAAAAAACCCCTCCTCGGTTAGTTAACTTTTTCCTTTTTTTTTTTTTTTTACAAAATAGGTTATATGCAAGATGTGTCTTTTCTCAGCTACGTGCTACACCATCACTGTGATCACACTGGATCTCATAGACTAAGCAGGACTAATCCTGCTCAGTAAAGTTACTCAGTGGGCAGCTCTCCCAGGCAAGCACAGGTGCTTGCAGGTCTTGCAAGCAGTATTTTAATAAGAGTGGAAGTAGCACTCCTCCTGTGCCTGTGGACTCATGCTGGATCTTAGGAAGAATTCTGCTACTAGGAAAATTACTTCAACTAGTGTCTAAAAAAATTATGGTGAAAGACATTACTCATGGGTGCAAGCATACAGGTATACATGAATAAATGGAAAACTAAGAACTTGGGAGAAAAACAAATTTCTGTTCCCATGATGCTCATCTTGTTATTTTGCAAAACAAACCTCATTCTAACCTCTCCTTCATAACTCGGTACCACCCAGAGGTCCCTCAACAATTCTTCAGTTTATTATGTACTGAATTGAAGTGCATGTCATGTCATCTCTTTGCTAAAATTCCCTATCACCCAGGGCCATCTAGGATCTTTTGCATCCTCCAGAGTAATTCAACTGCTTTCATGTACTTACAGTCCTCTTCACCTACACAAAATTACTTATGGCGAAAAGTACAGAAAGAGAGTATAAGACATGTTTGTTTAAATAATTTTGGGAAAGCTCTTCTGAGCTCTTTATCTCCTTATACTTTATAGAACTTTATTTGTATTGAAAGACTAAGACTTTTTCTAATGGGAATTACTTGTCTCATGGCAGTGGGAATTCATACTCTAAATCTAGTCAAGTCGTGCTTCTTTCCAAGTTGTGTTTAGGACACATCTGAGGGACAAAGGCCAAACTCATGCCAGAAAGTAGGCTCAAAACTAAACAATATGGATAGTTATGGGAGTAATCAAGTTTGTGTCTTTTATATTACAGTAGGGATGCAACCTCTGGTCCCTGAAAAATGAGTAGGTGGCACTATGACTTGCCTTGTGCCCTCGGTAAATAGAATATTACTGATAGGGAAATAAGAGATATTATTATTAGTGCTTTAATCACAATGAACAAGCCATTTGTCTTTTTAATTAGCTAAGTACATACCCGGACACAAAGGTTACATTTGTAACAATTGCCATATGCAATAGTAACAAACTGTAATTTGCTCTGCAGTGCCCCTTACTCTTATGTCCCAGCGATGCAATCAAATCAATATGTGGCAGGGAAAAAAATAGAGTTGAACCTAAGACATTTAGCTCTTTACCATCACTACATCATGAAGTGGTTGCAATTGGATTTTAAAGTTTTTGGTTAGTTTGTGTTTAGTTTGAGGTTTTCTTAGTGCTTATTTCCCATATTGTCTTTGCTGCTGTATTTAAATGAGTACTGAGAAATACCCAGGGTGCGTCTGTATAACACGTACCTCACGAAATTCATTTGGTCTTTTCCCATTTAGACTGATGCTGACATCTGTCCCACTTTGAAGCTGAGAGGCAATACTTTACCTCAAAGCCACCAGTCAGAAGGTGTGTATTTCCTGGCTGGGCAAGCAACTGTGTATGTGTGTACACTTCTCACTGGGTCTAGAAAATGTATGCATGTTGGCTTGCTGGCTGCAGCTGAATGTTCCAGACTGCGTTTCAAGATCTCAGGCAAGATAAACAGGTTATGCCTACTCCCTAGTGCAACTGGTTTCGTATTAGTAATTACTATCGCTGGTGAGGAGGAAGAGAAAGCCAGGAATTTGTAATAGGAAGGGGACTTGTGGTAGGCAGAAGGAAGACTGGCATGGTTTGATCTTAATAAAATGGAACCTTTATTGGTTTACCCACTCATTTGTGTTGATGACATTTGATCCACAAAGAATGAAACTGAGTTAACATTGTTACATCAAATACATGAGTTCAAACTTCTGTTTTCCTTATACAAGTCTTTTTCAGCTGTAGCAATTTTAAGTGTTATTTGAAACCACTGAAAGTAGTGTCTCCAGGAAATTGAATACCTAAAAGATTTTTTTATTTTATGACACCAAACAGGTCAGATCATACCAAAGTGAATATGCTATACCCAAAAACATAGTTAACTTCACCTTTTTTTTAATCTTGGTGATACAGCAAGGCTTGGTTGCTTCTCAAATCATACATTTGTTTAGAAGTATATTTACGAAATTAAAAGTTGATTGCTCTGTTCTACAGGTTTTTTCTCTATTGAGCGTATAAATATCTTTGTTTAACACAGGCCCCAGAGTAACAGCCCATAATGACACTCTCTACAAAGAGCTCTGAATGGGGAGATGGGAAGTCCAGATTAAGAGAACATGTACATTTGCATTTCAATAACACTTTCTATTGAACCATTTTTGAGTCTTGATAGCCTGATCCTACTCTCATTAAAGCAAATGGCAAAACTCCCACTGAGGTCAATGGGAGGCTTGATCTGGCCCTAATTCATGAATGGCCAGATTTTGGTGCCCTAACTTCCTCTGAATAAACCGTTCAGTCTGTGCAATTCCGCTTAGTTATGTACTTTTGAAGCAAAGCACTACTCACTCTCAGTCTCTGTCATGAAGTTCATAACACTCCTTTGAGGTTCATCAGTCAAATTTATGGACCTATTCATAGCAAAGGAAATTTATTAGTAGTTCACACCATCTAGCTACTCTTTAAGTAGTTATGAAACAGTTCTGATACTATATTTGCAATTTTGATGTTTTTATGACCTGATGGGTTTTACAACCTTTTTATGACTCTTCTCTATTTCTTTTGTGAGATTAGTCAGCTAAATCAAATGCACAGTTTATCTTTGCTGACTGGATGCAAAGATTTTAAACATAGCTCCCAAATAACTGTAAAGAATGCTGTTTATAACAGTGGCTAAAATTTGTGTGACTATGTTACTTAATAGCTAGGAATTCACCAAATACTCTGACTAAGCCAAAAAAAAAAAAAAAAAGGACCCCCTAAGCAGAATTCAATGTTGCTTTTTTGTTTGTTTTGTTGGATTTTTCTCCCCCACAAAAATAACAGTATTGCATTTATTCTCATAGGTGATGCAGAGGAGAGTATTTTGAAGACAGAAAAGCAAATTCACACTTGACTGCCAGAGAAGATCATTAAGAATTGAACACAAAACATATTTGCCTGGAGAAAAGGAGGCTCAGGGGAGACCTTATTCTCTAAAACTATCTGAAAGGAGACTGTAGTGAGGTGGGGTCAATGTCTTCTCCCAGGTATCAAGTGATAGGACAAGAGGACATGGCCTCAAATTGGAGGCCTCATTAATAGAGGTTTAGATTATATATTAGGAAAAATTTCATCATGGACAGGGTTGTCAAGTACAGGAACAGGTTGCCCAGAAAAGTGTTTGAATCATCCTCCCTGGAGGTATTTAAAAGACAAGTAGATGCAACATTTAGGGACATGGTTTAGTGGTGGTCTTGGCAGTGCTGGTTTAATGGTTGGACTTGATGATCTTAAAGGTCTTTTCCTACCAAAATGATTTTGTGATCCTTTTCTATTCTGATTGTCTGTTAGAAGTCTCTCCATATATTACTTTACAGATTTACATACAATGTACATGTTGCACAGAGTGTTAAATAATTTTTCCAGTCTGGAGTAGTTTGTTGAAAGAAAGATAATGGTCTCCTGTCTCTAAACTGTATGTTTTGATCCTTTTGTTCTTTTTCCTGTAAAAGGCATATCCCTTTCTGGCACCACCTTGCCTACCAAATTGATTAGGGACCAGTGACCAGTGCAAAATTTCAAGAAAATTTAAAAATCATTCATTAGGATGCCATAAAAGCCCACAAAGAGTGGAAAGAATGATAGAGATTGGATGTAATCACTCAGGATGTGTGAAGCTGTTAAAGGATGCATGTTCACTGCCACAGCTCCTTTGTACAGTTATACATGTCTAAACTGCATCTCCATGAAGACTTGCAACAAAATAACTAAAATTATTTAATTTTAGGTATGAAGTCAGAACACCAATGTCCAAAGTCACTTAGAAAAAAGTTTGTTGTTATTGTCATAATAAACAATAGAAATGACAGAAATTTCATGAGAGCAGGTTTACAACAAAAGAAGAAAGGTTCTGATAATCCAAAGAAAGATTAAAAAAAACCCCAAACCTTCAAGTGACATCTATTATTTGCATTAATAAAAGAGTATCAATAATCTCATAATTACAAACGTAGGTTTATATTAAAATGACAAACTGAAGAGACCAGAGTAAACTAAAAATTTTTCCCTAACTGCTGTCAATATTTGGACAGTTAAGTAACTTTCTGGTTACAGCTCAGAAGGAATTAGATTACTTTCTGCAAATATTGATAATAAATACAGAATCAGAAGGACCTGGAAAACAATCTGCTCCAACATTCCCTTCACAATCAATTGATTTTAATAAAAACACCATGACTTGTTCAAACTTGAAAGCTAATACAAAATTTGTACATGTTTTAACAGCAAATGCCGGGTTTTATTTTTATTATCAGTACTGTAGTCATCAGAGTTGCACAGAAAAAGCATGTCAAATACATCAAAATCAATGGAATTTAAATTCCAAAGTCACTTCAAACCTGAAGTCATATTAAAATTCTTGTCTTTTTTCCCCCCATCTTCTTTATTTTTTAAAGCTGTAATAGTAAAAATCTTCAGCTTTGTCTTCATTAGGATAAAGAGCTACTGAGAGTTGGACAAATTGTGCTCAGCTAGAGACTACAGTTTGTTAAAGCCTGTTCAAAACTCTCCATAATCTTTCATCTACTCATAAATATCTTTTATTGATCATGGTGACTGGAAGAAGTGACTGAAGACTGGAGAAAGGTAAACATTTTTCCTGCCTTCAAGAAGGAGCCAGGGAACTACAGGCAGGTAAGACGTGCCTCAATCCCTGGGAACATGATGGAACAGTTAAGCCTGGAGACCACTGCTGGCCATGTAAAGGACAAAAAAGTGATCAGGAATAGTCAACATGGATTCACAAATGGCAAGTCATGTTTAACAACCTGATAACCTTCTATGATGAGATGACTGGCTTGGTAGACCAGGGGAGAGCAGTGTCTATTGTTTCCTTTGACATCAGTAAGTCTTTTGCCACTCTCCCACAGTATCCTCATGCAGGAGCTGGTGAAGTATGGGATAGGTTAGACAGCAAGGTGGATTGAAAACTGCCTAAGCTGGGAGGCCCAGAGGGTGCTGATCAGTGGTACAAAGTCCAGCTGGAGGTCGGTAACTAGTAAAGTACCCCAAAAGCCATGATTGATTCTGATCCTCTTTCACATCTTCATTAATAACATGGATCGTGCAGCAGTGTACTCCCAGCAAGTTTTCAGGTTACACAAAATTGGGAGACATGGCAGATAAATAAGAGGGTCATACTGTCATCCAGAGGGACCTCAATAGGCTGGAAAATAGGCTACCTTAATCTCTGTCCTTTATATCCAAAGGTCATTGCCCTCAGATGTCCCTATATCATGTCACAGCTGCTGAGATGTGATTGCTCTCTTTTTATGCAGTACCTTCACATGTAAAAGTGCAAACTGTCTGTCTTTAATACATGGCAAAATGACTTCAAACAAACTTGACTCCAGAAAAAGGTGCAGATATTGATGAAAGGCCCTATGTCACTTGTTTTCCGCTAAGTAAATATTTGGCACATAAGCAGTAGTGTTGTGGTCTTTCCTCAAAATAAGAGCTATAATATTCTGGAAATCCTGGAGAAGCAGAACATAAATCTTCCAGTTGTACAACAGTTGTAGGTGGGAAATCTGGGTGATTTTAATTGTAACATGGCATTGAAATGATGCATAAAACGAAACACAGACTATCCCTGTATATGGAAGTCAGAGCATCAGCCATATTTAATTCTGATGTATCAGAAGAAACCTTGCACTGAAGTGCAAGCATAAGAAAGATGTACTCAAGGCTGTTTGCTTCAGTACATTTCAAATGGATTTTGGAACCACTCCTAGGAAATCTTTGTGAAGGTGGAACCTGCAATTCTTGTTATAATATGTAACATATAATATAATATAATAATATAATACTTAAAAATCAGGTCTTAGCTACCTTAAATCATGAGGCACAAAAACATCCAACATTATTCTATCTTAATCTGTCCTCACCTCTAAATGGAAACAAATTCAGTTTATTTCACACCAGTATGGCAAAGATAAGCATTAATTAGTTTTTGAAGCTCTCTAATATCACTATAAGTACCTTGTCAAAGTCTGTGAGGAAATTAATAATTCCAATTTTAGAAGGGAATGCACTAAATAAGGCATCCAGCCATACAGCCACATACTGAACAAGGAGAATACAGCTGAATATTGTTTGGTATATTATGTGAGTGCAGCACATGAGATACATTGCATCAGGCAAGGATCACCTTAAAACGATATGTGAACACATAATCAAAAATTAAATTATCATGTATATGTAAGATAGTTAACTCAGCCTTATTTCCTGGCATTAGTATTTCACTTGGTAATCTACCTCTTTTAATACAGGTTTTGTTTTTAACTACCCTTCTCCTCCAGAAAGTTCTTCTGAGGGACTCCACCACAGTTCAAGAACTGACAACAAGAGGTAGAATGACTGTTTGAGCCTTAGCTTGTACATTGCCAGAGCTCCAAAATGTTTAACAAAGATATCATAGGTGTTTCTAGTAGTAGAAGAAAGGACTAAGCCAAGTTGTTCAATGCCATGTTTTATCCCTCTGTCATAGGGATATATATGAAAAGTTTCAGTCCTTCAACTGAAGGAATCAAGCAGGTGAAAGAGAAGGTTGAAACTGGTTTAGGGAGCATCCATACATCTACCACTTAATCAGTTACAAAAACCTCCTGATACTTCTCCCCACATGTTTTGGGAGAGAATGGCATCTGCTTTATCGAGTCAGGTTTTACTCAATATATATTGGGAAGCTTTAATTCCAACCTGTAACAAGAGGAAAAGTCAAAGGATAATAATTTGCAGTCATTTATCACACATGACCAACAGAAGTTGCAGCAAGCTCCAAATACCTTGCCCTATGTCCCATCTTCCCCTCCTTGCGACACTCAGACTCCCCACAGATGGGAATCTCCCAGTTATGCCACATCAAGTTTTACTCTTGCCATATTCAATAAGAAGTATCCTTTGGCCTTCTTAATTTATTACATGGAGAACCATGATAAAAATTGTGAAGGGGACTTACTAGACTTCCTCCTGTGGGATGATTAAAATAAAATATTGTACCAGCAATTCACAGAATCACAGAAGGTTTGGGATTACAGGGGACCTTTGATGATCACCTTGTTCACATCCCCGCTAATGCAGGAAGAAGACTCCATGGCCCTTCTGGGAAGCCTGTTCCAGTGCTCTGTCACCCTTGCATCCATTTGGAAGCTGCCCCATATCTTGCAAATGCAAGACAAGCCAAGGCAAGCCAAGAGATAGAATAGGATTGGAATGATAAGGCAAGTAAGGAAAACTGGATTTTTCCTGCATTAGATGTAGGATGGTTGATGAGGAAGATTAAAAGATAAATCAGCTAAAGTAATTATTCTGCCTTCTTCCTACCTCAACCACCATCATTTCAGATTTTTCTCTAGGAATGTTCATCACTGTGCAGATCTCCCTGTCTACTAGCATTATCCTGAACATTCACAAGAATTGCACACTGACACAGGGGTCCCTGCTCCAGCAGTATCTGTCATCATGGGGCTTCTAAAGTCTGAATCCTTCAATCTCAGCTAGATACAGATTGTCCCACAAGCTCTTGGGACTTCCTGCTCCCACTGAACTATGCAACTGCAAGTCTCCATTGCTCTGGCTAGAGCTGTTCAGCAGCTTTGCCATTCATATGGCAGGGGCTTAATTTAGGGCCAGTTTAGTAAAATTAATATATAAGTTGTCTTTTTCTATCTCTTTCACCCTTCACCTCAGAGACACCATGTTAGTCATATCCATCGCTCTGGCCCTGGGATGACCTGGAGGTGAGTGTCTTTGGTTTCATCCCAGTGACTTACATCCCTCCACTTGAGTGGACTGTGTTGCTCTTTGCCCTTTGATTAAGTAATGGTATTTCTAACAAATCACTGCACATGCCTTACTATCCCCTTCTTCCCTCTCACTGTAATGATCAAGGATCTTGCCCTTTGATTAAGGTTCAGTGTGAGTGGGCTCACACAGAACATACACAGGACAAACTGTGTAACTACATATTAGGGCTAATGACAACGTCTCCAATTATTTAAAAAAAAAACAAACTTTGAAGTAAATATAAATCTTTTCATACACTTCAATTATTCAATGTATTCTTTGATCAAGATGAAAATCAGTAGAAGTCTGACTAATAATGGTGCAATATTGAAAAGAGAGGAAAAAAAGGCAAAATCCAAAGTGAAAATTTTCACAGCCCCTACAGCTTTCAATATTTATATTTATTCTCTTGTATATTGCATGTCCTGTAGAAAATACTGCATTTAATTTCCATACCACTTCAGGTGAAATACAGAGATAGAAGAGGGAAAAAAATCTTGTAAAAGTCTTATTTTTATGTATTAAAATACATAACAATTTTTAAGTACAGAAACAGAATAATTAGTCAGTAAGATCACAAATACTGTCCTAAAAATCTTCAATACCTGACGGTTACCTGAGAGGCATGGTGTGATCAGGTTTTCTGTACGTGACGGAGGTTAAATTGTCTCTTTGATGTGCTCCAATCTGCAGGGAACAGTGTGATTAAGATACTACTTTTAGTGAAACAGCTCTCCAAGTTACACAGCTCATCCTGGAAAAGTGCTCTAAGATACATGAGAAAGCAGTAGACTGTTGTGAATTTTTGCCATTGTTCTTTCTTTTTTTCATAAGTAAAGTATTGTAATTAGTTGGCTGAATGACCTAAATGTCTGCCAAAGAAGACATATGTCATCTATTATGCAACATGGGGACTACCATCTTTTGCTGCTGAATACACTGAAAATATCATGTATAATGTAAATATCCACATGATAAATAAGAATGTCAAATTTATCTATTCTTTCACCAGCTCCAGCTCGTACCATGGCTTGGGAAGATGAAATTCATTTTTTGTTGATCACCCTGGGAGAAAAGAGGATAGTATTTTTAACAAGTCCAGGTTATCTAAGTTACAGTATATACTGTTCTCTAGAGCACACACTAGATGCTCTTTATTCCATCATCTGGTCCCTTGATAACAGAATAAGAAGCAGGATTTGAAAACATACACAAAAAAAAAAGAAACCAAAGAACTATATCCAGTACACTCATAAATGATATAAAAAACATTCATGCACATATATACATATAGTCAATAGAACTAAACATAATTGCATACTCATGCACACTTTTATGATACAAAGAATGATCAGATGCAAATTCAAACACAAAAATCATTAACTTTATTGAACAGACAAATATATATAACTGATTTGCCGCATTAATATTAAAAAGTACCCTTGCAAGGCATGCTGTTGATGCAGCATCAGCCTTTCCATCTTCTATATTCCTGACCATTTAGAGTTATATTTGTGGGCATTGCAGATAAGGAGTTGTATGAAGAAACTACAGTGATAATCTGTGGTAATGATTGTTGCTTGACTTAAAATAAAAAAGGAGCAGCCTTTTAAGGTCAACATCAGTTCCATGTTTGGATTGTTTCTACTATTTGGAAAGGGTTGACATGTTTTAAATTACTAAGTAATGTGAAAATACATTACCAGCACAAGACTGTTGTCTATGTAAATATTTTATGGGTAGAGTCACCAGCCATTGGTTAATAAGGTAGCAAAGATTCAAAGCTATTTATGTGAACTCATATTTTTAAGATGAGGAATTTGAAAACAAGAAAATGTGACAAAGTTAATCAGGATATAAGACAGTGGCTCACAGACAGACTGTTTGGTTCTTGCATTACATGAGCAGCTCTTTTAAATTACTTGTTGAAGAGAGACGTAACATTGTCCATGTGAAATATATTAAATGCATAAAATGAGTCACCTAATAAACCTGTTAAATATCTCTAATTCTTGATTTTGCAGAGATGAAAGAAAAAGATACTGATAGGTTTTGCTTTCATTGTTCCCCCATGTGCCCATGACACGAAATACAGAAGGTAGCCCATCCATTATAGAGCAAACATGAATGTTCTTACCTTGAGGTTAACAGTGTGATTGGGAAATGAGTCCAGCTCATGGGCTCAACCTGCAACAGCCATCTCCTTGGTACTCCCCCATCTGCCTTCGTTCCTAGGCAGCATAAGGACTTCTTTAAGGACTGCTCAGTTTGGACCTATTGGTTGTCTCATCTGCTGTAGGTTGTCTTTCTCGATGGTGTTGTCTTATCTTCGGTGCTCAAGACCAAACAGAAGTGTAGCTCATGCTGTACCACTGCCACTGTGAGGGTCCCACAGACCATGAAAGAGGGAGATGGGGGATCAGTGTCATGCAGTGGTTGCAGTATGATGACTTGCCTTCTGCAGACCCCATCAGAGATGCAGCATGTGGCCGGCAGGTGTCTGGAAGGCAGACACCTTCCTCTGCATGTTTTCATCAAGAAAGATAAATGCTATACCAGCTTTTCTTCGGGGCAATGCCTCAGAAATCTGTCAGTCTTGTGCAAGGGACTTGCACGTAACAAAACACATACAGGCACTGCAGCTGATTTCACGGAGCTGCACAATAACAAACTCCTGTGTGTCACCTCCATGCAGTACAGTCTTTCAAGTTTATTGTAAGGTAAATATTTCCATCAGCAGATCACAAATTTCATCAGAACTGTGAATGCTTCCACCTAAAATATCTCCTGAATACTCTGGGCAAATAAATGCATGCCTTAGCTTAAATACTGAACCATATGGCCCAGTTAATAAGCATTTAAAGTGTTATAACTCAGCTAGTTCCAGGGAGGTCCACAGGCAGGATTTTAGTTTTATTTTATAAGTTGGTCTCTTGCAGTTTTATTGTATTTCATTATGTTTCAGACAAAAAGATCTTATGTTCAACATACATTATTCATAGTAAGGCAAGGATGAGAGCTTCATAGTATTGACTCTTTCAGAGACATAAGTGTGCAAAAGCAGGTAATATTAATTTTCAGAATTATCTGGTAGTCAGATACATTAGGATTTAAGCCACAGGATATCAAGGCATCATGCAGATCAAAGCAGATCTAGAGCTTCCTGTTCTTTTACTACTGGGAGCTCATGTCGGAATGTTATTGCTCATGTTTAGCTGGTACAAAACTGATTTGCCAATACTTTGATGAGTTTCAAGTAATTCATCCAGCCTTTCCTTACAGTCAGCAGAACAACTTTTAGGGTGCGTTGGTACTTTCAAGACATTTATCATGCAAATCCAACAGTTAGAACTGTATCTTTTGGGGCCCCTTTCTAGGTCCATCGTTCATCCACGCCTGGATACAAAATGTTACCCTACTATTCTCAGAAGTACAGGAGTCTGTGAAGGATATTTATGGCAAATTTGAAAGAAGGTGGCTATAAAATTGCATTTCCATTCTAGAAGATATGCTAAACAAGAGCTGTGATAAGCCAAAAGTTTGACCAAAATACAAGAATGTAATTGTTGTGGGTTAATGAACCTGTAAAGAAGGATATATGTGTTTTTTCCTGAGAGGTCATGGTGTGCCCCGGGAAATATCCTTGGTGACCTGTTCCTAGGAAGATAAATCATACAGGAGTGAGACGTCTGGGTGTTCTAGGTGGCACTATGTGTCATGTGCATAGGCCAGGTCAGAGCTGCCTAAGCAGTAAAACAGCTTTCATTATGGTTTAGGCACACTAAGCTTATGATAGGCACCCTCAGACCCTCACGTGTGATTATTGCACCTGCACAAAATTGCAGAGGCATACACCCCCTGCAGTAGTTGAAGACAAAAACTGAAAAAATCAAAACAAAACTCCCAACCCTTATGGTTCACAGTTTGGTGCTGTAAAACCTCACATGGGAATGATCTGTTTCTGGGTTGCTAAAAAAGAAAAAAAAAAAACAAAAAAAACCTGAGAAATGAAGTTTATAATGTGTGAAATAATGTACTTGGACAACACTTCCTTCCCCCAGCTCCTCAAAATCACCCCCATGCTCCCCATGTACACCAAACTGATCTCCCTCTCTGAGGCCACAGCCCAGTGGAGCCTCATCCCTCCCACCCTTCTCCCCCCCTCCTCCCCACTTCAATTTACGCAATAGATTATATGCAATGCATGATCTTTGGAAGCCACATCCTGCTGTAGTCAGGGCTGGCTGTACTTCCTAACACAACATTTGGGGATGACTCTGCTTCCAGCAAGTGAAGATGATGTGCTGAACGTGGCTTAATTAGTGCCAGCTTTGTCCTATTAACAAGTATCGGCTTTCTTCACTCAATGCACTAAGGCTGATGTTCTGCAGGTTATAGTGCCCTTATGCTTTAAAGGCTCTTGTATATATTGCTGCCTGATTACACAGGAAATAGTGCATGATACCAGGATAATTCGCATGGGTAAAGTTGCTTGCATGCCTATGCATGTGCAAAACTGGGGTCCAGATGCGAAATACATCTTTTTCTAATTCCTGGGCTATTCTCTGTCTGTATGTCTATATACACATTGCATGCTTATTACATTTTATTACTTTTAAAACTTAAAAATAAAATCGGCTTGAATTTAGTTTGAGGATTGGCACCAATCCAGAACAGTTCTTGTTTTAACTGAAACAGTTCTCCCACTGCTAATTTTAACACAAGTGATTTATTTTATTAACATGCATACAATTGGGAAGCACACTCTCCCTTCCTACCAGGAAGCATTGGAAGCCTAGCACGGAGACTTGGAAATGGCGATGCCACAGATCTGTAAAGATGATCTCTTTTTCTGGGAAAAGGTGTTTTTGAGAGATGCCTACTTTTCACACCTGCCTTTCCTACTTGTGCAGGAAGGAGGGAGCTGAAAGCTTCATACTGGTTGATGATGTCTGCAAGAAAGTAAGCAAGTGAGACACTGAGTCTAATTAAGCCAGGCCTTTCATTCCCTTTAACTTCAGTGAAAAAATAGAGGACCTGGCTCAATTATGGCAGATAAGACTAGCTACTACACTTTCAACTAGAACCAGGAGAGGGAAAAAGGGGTAATTGCTATGTATAGACTGTGCCACCATTAAAAGACCTTTAACCTGTTTATCTTTCTTTAATAAAGTTTTTTCAATCTATGAAAGAATGACTTTGTTATTCATCGCTGAGCTTCAGCGCATGATCCAGCTTTTTTCTACCATTCAAGGAATGTAATTTAAACTAGATTTGGACTTCTCTGCATGGCCAAGCATGATGCCCACTGGAATGTTCAGCTTATGTGGAATTGTTTGGTTTGGTTTAAATAAATAAATAGCATTAAAATCTAATCATGGAAAATGTAGCTGTTAAAAATAGACTGAGGTAGCACTAACTGGAAGCACTGACAAAAGGTATGTGCAGGAGGGATTCTGAGAGCTGATTCATCAAGTGCAACAGCAACCAGACGACCCACGCTGGCAAGATTTCAGGCACGTAAGCATCATCACCAAGTCTCCCCACCCCGCAGCAGGAGTTCCTAGCAGGCGTTAGACCTGTTCCCCTCTCTTTGCACTTCAGCCATCTGCTTTCCCTTCAATCAGATTCTCCACAGTGATACAAGATTCTCATCAAGCTACCTGTGGCAAGGCTGGCACCCAACATGTAAACCACTGTGAGCAATATTTCTCCACCTGTGAAGCAGCTGTTTAAAAATGAAGCAATATTAGAAAGGCCTTTACTTTTTTCTTTTTGTTTGTAGTTTTGATTCAGGGTTTTGTTTGTCTGTGCCACTGTAAAACTTCAGTAAGCAAAAGATTTCATGAATCCAGATGACAAAGACAGTTTCTCTCAAATTGTTTCACCTTGAGCTGCTTTCAGCTTACTTTCAGCAATCAGCCTTAACAAACTGTTATCATTCTTGACTAGAACACGTAAGTTAACCAGAGCACTTAATGAAAAAAACCAACCAAACAAACAAAAAAAAGAGGCAAGACATTTTACATATTGGGTTCCACAATTAGTTTGGGTTTTGAGTATTTGTGAACAGAGAAGAATATTCCCTCTAGTGCACCTTATTTTGAATTTTCCAAGTAGCACCATGGGAACAGACAAGAGGTCTGGCCATGGTGCATCATGCAACCTTTAAAGTAGCCTGGGATCCAACCAGAAGAGCTTATTTCAGACAACAGATACCACAAGGACCTGGGGAGGCTTTTCCAAATGAGTGTGCTTCTTTTTTCACCAACATTTTCAGTTGGAATTCCATTGAATTCAACTTTGTTCTTTGCTCCTGCAAACCTAAACTCCTATGGAAAACAGAAAAATTTCTGACAAACTGTAATCATGTGTGCCAGGGCTTTTTGGTAGTTAAATTTCTGCCTATATTCTTTGAACAAACAACGGTGCTGTCACTAGGGATGGCAGACAAGGTGCTCATCTGCCTTCTTCATCTTCACTGCACAGGGAACAGAACAGCTCATGCAAATTTGCTTTAAATTGCTGATTTACACATGAAATCTCTTAAGGAACTGACTGATCCGTGGTCCATATCTTCCTGCCCTGAGGACCTGGTGGACAGCCCAGGGTAATGACTGAATCCCTTCTCCAAAGGTGAGACCTTCCTATGTGGAAGCCTAGTTCTGCACAACACTAGTAATCTTGTCCCCAAACCTTACAATTTTTGTATACAGGGCAGACAAAGGATGGGAGTACAACTGACATTTTTCAGAAAGGAAATCCAGCAGTCAAGGTCATTCAGTCGCAGACTGGAGATTTCCTGAGTTTTCTTCCAAGGACCTGCAGTCGCTGCTATTGACTCAGACAAGTTGCAATTCAGATGTTAAATATCATGGATGACATCAGTCACTGCAAGAAATTTTACTAAAACCTTTAGAAAATGTGTGTCAATTTGTTTCAGGAGTAAATAAATTAAAAATCTATGAAAAATATGTACATTCATGATGAATGTTGACTACAGAAAGCTACATTATACTTATAGTTAATTCAACTGTAAAGTTATTAAAGAGCCCAAGAGCACAGAGGTGCCAAAACTGTAATTCCTCTGACACTCTGGTTCTAAAAAGCTGCAAAAATAAATCCTCCTTCTTTGCCCAAAACATCTAACCATTAACATATCAATACTCTGTTTGCATGCTTTTGCCAATGGTCTTTTTACATTTGATGGGGAATGCCTGAAAAGCTCACAGTTTGAAAAGCTTATCTGAATATGGCCCAGAGCAATGGAAAACAAGGTGAGATGCCGCAGAGGTCAGGTGGGATCCAAGTGTGTAAGTAAAAGCTAAGAGAGGAAGCAAAGTGGAGAGAAATGCTTTGCAGGTCTGCTGTGCACAGCAGCCTGGTGCTCTTCCCTGAGATTTCCCATCCCTGAGCATCACCAGCTGGGCCAGTGCCTCCTGGTGACTCAGCGCAGCAGGGTGTAACAGCTCCAGAAGCGTGGCATCCACACTGCTGTGGCACTAAGACCTGCCTAGTAACATCGCCTTCTCTTTTGGACACACTGAGTCAGCCACAATGTTACTAGGATGTAGAAATATTGCCCCAAGTCCTAAGCCTGGCTGTGCCTCTGGATAATTGTACCATGCTCAGCCATGCAGAATATACCTGACAACTGAGTAGAGGTAAAAAAGGAAGCAATGTCAGATAAAAAATAAGGGCCAAACAGGAATTCAACAGGGAATGAGAGTTGCTGGACATATGGGTTTGAAAATGAGAAGTCTGAATCTGGGGGGAAAAAAGGGGACAAATAAGTTTCTACTTTATACCTTTGAATTGGAGAGTGTGCCACAGTATACTGGCAGAACTGTGAAGCAAACCACATTTATCTGTTGAGAGAAGTAATCATCATATGTTTCAAAAGAGTTAGTGCACTGTCAAGCCCAGAGAAACTCTATGAGTTTCTGGAGATTTAAACTCTGTTTTTCTCACCTCCAACACCTTCCGCACTGTAATCTTGAATTCAAAGTGCCTTTACTATTGCATATGGGAAGATCACAGAACAGTCACTTTAGTGCAGTTTTTTCCTTTGAAACATCCGTTTTCCGGTTGTCAACTTTTTTTCCTACACCACCTCTCGTGTAGCTGTACCTAGTCACTCCCTTTCCTTCCTCCTGCTCTGAGACCTGCAGCTCATTGCAAAAATAGCTGGTGTGGAAGATTGCTAGATAACTGAAACAGCTGGAGTTGCTTGAAATCTGGAACGACTGCCCGAGATTCACTGCTCTTTCCCAGCCCTTTTTTTGCTTTGCTGCTTTTCCAAAACATTATTTCTTTGAAAGATAAATGGTTGTCGTGGCCATGCTGATGAAACTGTACTGATGCACCACAGGAGAGAGAAAAGGAAGCTTTAAGAGGTACCTCGAATACTCTTGAGATCGTGTGCTGACTTTTCCTTAAACAGTCCAGAAGTAGCTAAAAATATGCTGAAACTAACACTCAGAGAGAATATACTTCACCTAAAGGAACTGGAATAAACAGTAGAAATAACAGCAAAGAGATTGAGTCCAAACCACTGTTCATCAGTAAAAAACTCATTCCAACATATGGTTAGGTTTATGGTTTTGTGTGATATGTAAATATAACTGGGAAGTACACCAATTTTTAAAAAAGAAACACTGATCTTAAAAGGGAGGAAAAATCAAGGCATGTGAGTGCACATGTCCATTAACTGCATGGGAAGTAGAGTTACTTCTGCCTGACCACAACTTTTGAAATCTAGTCTCAAGACTATTCTTCAGATGAGCATTAATATATATGATAGTATGAAAGGGTATCTATTTGTCCTATGAAATCTCCATGAGAAAAATTTATTTGGAAAGGGCAAATAAAGCACATTAGGCTTTGTGCTGAGAAAACACATGTACAGATCTGAGTCAGATAGAAATTCGTAGTGTTCAGAAATACTCCAAGTTTCCTTTATCCAAAAATGCTCTGTTCCTTTGCATTCTTATATTCACCAGATTGAATGGGCTGTAACTGATCTTTTTTTTTTCCTTCTCTTTTCTTAATGGTGTAGTTTTGAAAAGACTGTTTACAAATTTATGTTGGGATGATAATCTCCAGCAAATGCCAAGCTGATTTAAAGAGCAAACCTCTGGACATTCACAAAGACCTGTTGTAAGCTCGCTGGAAATACTTGGAAAATACTATAATCTCTAAATTGTGCTCAGTTGAACTGTCAGTGGCTGATGGTGTACTCTAGATAAGTTGTTCCCTTGGAGTCTTACTAAAGTCTGCAAAAACCTATTTATTGTTATACTTATTATGTCTGCATCCGTTCTGGCTTCATCAAATTAAAGGTTTTTTAATTAAAAGAAAAAAAAATGAATGTATTCTAGTTGCATGAAGATGAAGACTCCATGCAATGAGATAATCTACCTGTGATCTTCTGCCAGCTTGACTGAGACATAGTTCAAGGTAAAATGTGTTTAGAGATCTGAAGTAGTAGATTACCAGCAAAGAAAACTTTCCTGTTTTCTTATCTTAGGGAGACTGGCTTCCTGCTAGTTGTGGATGCTCCTCCTGCGTGAAGTACTAAAATACCCTTGTTCAGCATTTTCAATTTCATCTTGTAGCGATATAGAGGTTATGTATAATCACTGAGGCTGTTCAGATTCCCTTGATGGCTCCCACAGTGGGTAGTAGCAGAGTTCATGCAGTATCATAGGCGGTGACTCCACAGCAAACTAATTGCACAGGGTTCTCAAAGTACTTTGAAGACGAAAAGCACTGTATCAGTGCAACTCCAGGTATTATTATTATTTATATAGCAAAGATAATCATTAGTGGAAGCCTAGCTTTGAGTACCTTTGGGACTAAGGTGGGAGGAACATTTGGACAAACTTCCTGGTCTCACACTTTCACTGCATCTGGTTAAAGTAGATAACTAGCATTCTGCATTCCTCTGATGTCTATTTTAATTATGAAATACTCTGAAAAAGAAAGTGATTGAAACAAAGGCGGGCTCCTGTGAGGTGAGATGAGATACAAAATCATCTGTTAAACTGTCAGCTAAAACTTGTAGTGGTTAGCACTCTTTCTAAATGAATGAAATAGGAGAAATACAAGCTTGTTAATTAATAGATATATAATGGGGCAGGATGTTGTAAGGTATTTGAGTGGTCCTTAGTACATGACTCAAGGAAAGAATAATCATACAGAAAATTTTTCAGTACAAAATATTAAATACCTGCATTAAATTAAATACCTGCAATTAAATATTGCATAAGTGATATGCAGAAAAGAAGTGAGTGGTGAGAGAAGATGGTTGCATGGGATGAGAGAAGGCAAAGATTATTAGGATATTGCAGTTCACAGTTGAAGCCTCTGTCAGAATGGAGAAATCCCTTCACACCTTGGCTTTTCAGGACAAGGAATGGCAATTGACTAATTTGCCTCAGTTCTATAGGAACTCTTATGGGAAGCAATCTAGACCCAATTTTTCTACCCACACACCCTTTGCTATCGCCAATTAAACATTTAGCCTGCAGTTGAGAGATTGAGTACTACAGTCCATCCAAAGACCACAGAGCTGAGTCGACCAAAATGGAGTCAGAAGAAATTCCTCAGAGATTATCCTAGACCTCAGCAAGCTACACAGGCTCATGGATTCGTGGTTGAACCCTCTGTGTACTCCAGAAATAAAACTACATGGACTAAAATAAAAGGAACCAAGTAAAGCTCACAGAAGGGTTTTCATCTCACAACACTCAGCAGAAACTCCTTGTCCTCAACAGAAGTATGCCAAGTCAGACCAGGCAGGATTCTTGCCTGAGTAATACTTCTTTGCCTCCACACACAAAACCCAGGTGGCAATCTTACAGTTGGCTATATATTCAGCTTTCAAACAACTATGATGAGTCTCCCAAATATATGGCAGAGTACTCCCAGCAAAACACTTTGAAGTAGTGATGCATAGATAATTTTGAATATTCCCCTTTGAATAGGGAAATTCAAAGTGTAAGCGGAGCCTGTGTTTTGAAGAGGCCTCCCTGCGGAGGGTGTCCTATTATATGTAAATAACATGGAGAATAGCATGCAAATATGGTCATTAGGGAAGGTCTGAACTTTTCCAGAACAGCTCCAATATTGGGCCAAGCTACAAAGGCAACAAACTCTGTGACTCAGCAAAAGCTGAGACTGAAAAAGCCTGTTTCAGCAAGGACCAGTGGTTTTAAGACGTTAAGACTTTTCTAATGCCTTAAACTGTTGTCCATGCTGTTTTCCTATGCAGTTAGTTGCAGATGTGTAAAAGAGAACTACTGCATATTCCATGATTTTGATGTTTTCCTATCAATTGTGATTGCATTTTCCCTACAGAATTTCTATTGTAGATGGAAAAAGAGGGCCGAGGAGCAAAATACAGAGATCCCTACCCAAGCAAAGCTCACAGAAAATATGCTCAGGTGTGTGGGATATGGGAAACTTTCTAAGAAAGATGAGGAGAGGCAAAGTGAAGATTTCACTCCTCAACTGCCTAAGCCAGCGGAGTTAGGTGCATGATATAGAGTGCCCACACTCTCTTATGTAGTCCTGTGCAAATTTGACATGGACATCATGTAAATGTATTTCATTACATTTACAGAGTTCATGTCTCTTTGTAAAAAGATAAAAAAAGCAAACCTTTAAACAACTTTTCATAAATTTGCCAGTACACTGAGTTACCATAAAAAGAAAGTGTGAGGAAATAGTACGATTACACATATTAAAGTAGTCACCATCCAGGATTTAGTATTTATGTGCAGTTATACCAATGAAAATTAGATGTCATAATATATCTTTCTGGATCCAATCTGTTTATGTTTGAAGTTAAGAGTAATTTTTACATTGATTTAAATGAGTGAAATCCTGGAACTCATGTGAGCATTTTCTGTCAGTTCTAATGGGAAGTATGCAGTTGTGGTCTAGGCTTGTTTCAAGGAGCAATTTAAATGTCTGAAAATTTTCCCTTTTCTACTGATCTGAGCTCACATTTCTCATTTTGGTATGCAAATTTCCTCAACACAGCAGCAGAGACTGTGTCTTTTTAAGTGATGGGAGAGTCCACACTCACCAGAAAGCCATTACTTTTGATTGGTTGACTCCCTTGACAGTGTGTTCCTAACCCATTACAGCCTGTCCCAGACTCTCTGCCTCTAGCATTAAGCTCCTTTACCACACAAAATGATCACTGCAAAAACATGCCTGTCTTTGTCCAAGGTGCCTTTGCATTGTAAATGCCAATTAGTAAGCCAGATGCAGCATTTTGGCTACCATGAGAAAAGAGTGCAGGCAGCCATTTTGGAGGCAGCTGGGTTTAGATTACTGAGCAACTGGATCTATTTAAACTGTTTATAGTTGTAGTACCCATTGATAATGCCTAGCATGTATATATGCACAGTGTCTGTATTGCTTCACAGGGTCTCCTGGTAGTGTTGCAGATTAGGAAATATTTAAGACAAGGATTCTTTTTTTTTTTTTTGTCTCCTGTCAAAATGCCTTTTAAATAAGAACAGGAGCCAATAAGATCTTCCTGTTTCAACCTAGTGATGTGCTAGCATCATGTAATTTACATCTGACACACTTTCCAGCACTGACAGAGTCTGGGTGTGAATATGTCCTTAGGCACATTCAAAAGCACGTGATTTAAGTCAGGGAAAAAGAGTCATCTCTTTGCAGAGCTGATTTTACAGTTCCACATTTCTGGAGTCATTATGTTAGAATAAACTAGAAAAAAATGGAGTGCCCTCAAATAATTTCATGGAACTGAGCCAGGTAATATGTCTAGGTAGTGATTTCTCAGACATGACTTATGCTTCTGACCTTACTGTCTATGTCAACAGTAGAAATGAAAGTAATGTAAGGAGTAGGTAGTTCTGTACCATCAAAGGATTGCTTTTTTTGCCAGAAAAATCCTCAGGGCCCATGTGCCCCACCTCTGCTGTCTGAGTCCTCTGGCAGATCTAACTGCAAATGGCTGGAGTGAATAGCATGAGAAGAAAAGAAATATATATTCAAGGAGATTATGGTAGATCTGACTATTTGAATAATACACTGCATTAAAGAGGTGTATAACAAGGATGGTTCGTGAGTTCAGTAGAAGGCTCAGTCCTCCCAGGTTTAGGATTAGGAGTAAATAGAAAGAAAAAGTTCTATAGAAGGGAGGTAAATCCTATTTTGTGCCGTATTTTGCTTAAATTCTTGAAATGAGAGCATCTGTAACTATGGAGGAATTGCAAGAAGAGCTAAACCCAGTTCTGACTCAGTGAAACAACCATCACCAAAACTGGAGGAGGTTTTGATCTGACATACTCTGCCTTCAACCAGTTAAATTTCAGGTCTGGATCAACTCCAACACCTGACTTGAAAAAGCCTACCCCTTACATTGTTACTTGGATTTTTTTTCTCTCTCTCTTTTAAGCTGCGAAGTCTGAGAGAAAAGCCAGCATGGTGGTAATGTGCAGTTGAGCCAGTGATGCTGAGTAACACAGCAGCACTGCAGACAGATGTGGGAGATGTGGTTCTGGAAGAGTGGAACAGACACATTTAAAAATGTTGGATTTTAGTGGGTGTGACAGGTACACTCAAATAATTTCTTCCGGTTCTCTATGACTGTAGTTTCCACTTTAAATATGGAAATTTAATTTCTAAATTAGGAAGTAACCTTCAGTGTGTGCTCACTGTATTTAAAACATCTTGAAATTACATGATATACATAGAGATTTTAGGCTGCCTGTAACTTGTCTTTCTAACTTTACTCTTTAAAAACATTTCAAATTACTGGTACAGGGTGGAGGCCTTAGGATGATTTGGCTTTTCACAAAATACTGCTAAATAAAACATAAACACTAATTTTAAATACTTAACTGGATTTTAGTTTGGGTTTGTGGGTTTTTAAAAAAAATTACCTTCAGAGATGTGTATTTTTTCATCTTGTCCAGTTTGAATTCAATATGTAACATATCCTTATACAGCGGCTGAGAAATGTGCACTAGCAATTTTTTGTCAATTGCAGACAATGCAACTGCTGCTGCAGAGATGCACTGGGAGAAAGTGCATAAAGAACTGGATGAATGGCACACAAAATGATGTCACCATGATGACTGTGAAGTGTGTAATAAATGCACTCCACACAAATAAATCCAGGTGGGAGAAATGGCAATGGAATGTTTTTACTCTACACAGGCACACACATGCATTACCACGAAAAAAAAATCACGTAAAAAAAGTCACTGAAGCACAAAATTATTTCAGTTGTCCAAGATGCCCCATGGGACATACCTGACAATCAGCCTGTCTAGAAAACACATTTTCTCTCAAGGTGAGCCCTTCTCTGAATGCTTCTGTATCCTCCTTTCCAAGGGTATGATCCTCACAAAATGCTTGGAATGCCCTTCCGTTTCTACAAATGAACTAGGACATGCCAGCTTAAATATGACTCATTGTAATTATTTAAGGAAAACTTCAAGGAGTCATTCCTTGTGCTGGTGCTTGTGTAATATCTCTCAGAGCTGCAAGTCCACTACCACTGCCCTGCTTACTTTCTCCCTTATTTACTAATAGGAAAGGGAAGATTTGGACTTAATATAGCAAGCAAATGTGAAAATAGAAAGCTGTGTGGTGATCACATAACCATTATATTTTGATTTTTCAAATAAAAAAAACGTAGTTGAACCATCTTGCATTTAGAGTCCAGCGCTCGAAAGGCAAGCACTGTTTGACTGTGATTGGGACCTAAAGAGTGAAGCAGGAGACAATATGTGAAACACCAGCCTTACAAAACTCACTTTCTCCCGTTGACTTTGAAAGAATGAGGCTTTAATTCAGAAATTGAAACTAACTGTCACTCAAGGAATCTGATTACATGAAGAAACGTAAACTAGAGGCAATGTTGATTCTAAGCCATATACACAAGATGCTTGAAAATTTGTGTGACAGTATTTTACTATCTTTTTTATAATATGCAAATAAATATATGTTTTCTGAAATTCATGGCAAGATTTGAATTACAGTAGCTCATGACTTTGTTTCAGGAGTGGCACAAATGAGATGCTTGTTTTTCCAGTGTTGTGAAGGTATCTGAATCTGATCCTGTGAAACTTCAGTTCAAAGCTAATCCAGATGGATTAAATGAAGGATGCTTCTGAAATGCAGAGTGACTGGACGAAAATGAACAGGGGAGGAAAAAGTTTGGATCACAGTACTGAAACCAAAGATACATGGACATATGAAACAGTAAAAGACAATTAGAAAATGTATTTATACTAAATTAAAACTTTATTGACTAATGTTCTCCAGACAACATGATCTGACAAACTATGGTTGCATACATGCAATGAAGTTGAACACAACAGTAGTTTAACATGGAATGTCAAACAAATTAATATAATGTATTAAATGAAACAATTTATCTGTGTTGCTGCAAAATGATACCAAGCTATGTATTTCCTTGGTCAGTCTGTGTTCAGCTAAGAGGCTATGCATTTGAAGAAACTGGTAGATTTCTTTAGCATATATTTCAAATAAATTAGCTAGAACTGTATTCTTTAAAAATTCTTCCAACTTCACTTGCATTTCAGACAAAATTTAAGTGTAAACACTAAAGTTGCTAGAGCCATCTAGAAAGACCTAACTGTCAAACTCAGAGTGGACATTACAGTTCAGTATATGTAAATATTTAGAACAAGAAAAATACCAGTTACTGCAAAAGCCATGTAGGCATATTTTATTATTAATCCAGCTCAAAGCGCTTCTTCTAAGTTTCTCACATAAAAGACTAAAGCTTGCTTACAGTACTACATCTTCTATCATTCAAGCATCATTATTACCTATCAGGGAGATTGGCTAGATGACCTAATGGGTCTTTTCCACCCCTAACTTCTACAAAAGAAAATCATTCATGCCAGCAAGAACATGGTTCGCTACATTTTGGGCTTGATCCTGTAGACTTCATTCAGGCAAAACTCCCAATGTCTTGAAAGAGATTTTCCAGAGCAAGACATCCAGGATCAGGCCCTTTTGACTTTTTTATTTTTAAAAGAGCATCCACTTCGGACACATGGAAAATATTCTATAGAATTAAAAAAATATAATGACATGTGCTTCACTTGCATTGAAGGAACCAGAGAATGTAAACACCATAGTGGCCCACATCTTCACAATATCCATGAGAAAGTGTCAACTGCAAGTAATGTGTGTGCGTTTATTTTTTAACCTATGCTTCTGAGGGTGTTTTGTGTATACCTTTACCTCCACATCCACACACATACATACCCCCTTAATATATAAAAAGATGTGATAAAATTCACTATAGGCAGTTGCTTGCTCATCTTAATGTTTAAATCTGCAAGTGGCAGCAAACTGTGTTTTACAGGATACTAACATGAGCAGCAGGACACAAGTATTGCTGTGGGCAAGACTGTGTCGTTGCCGGTTCCACAAGTGTGGAGCCATCTCATTTATGCACATCACAAAATATACCTGCATGAAGGGCTGGAAAAGCAGGTGACCAAAGTATTTCATTGTGGGCCATGTCTGAAATTTGAATTGAACAACTCAAAGACTGTAGATTGTCTTCACAGGAGCCTTTCAACAACCTGGAGGGCCCTGTAGGAAAGTTTACCTTCAAAGTGCACTTTCTAAGAATGGAATGTTCTTGACAGGGAAATGATCAGAGGCTACCCTGGACTCTTTTGCATGTTGAACAGGAAAAATGTTTTCATCTTCAGGTAGCACTTCACCCTGACAAATGTGAGTTCAATTATTATTGGGTTTTAGTATTACAGAAGATTCTTTAGAAACAAACATGATAGTACACACATACACATACACTCATATTTACAGCCTTTCTAGAAAAACAGCCCCTTACCTTAGTACTACCTATCTTTTTCCATTTTTTTTTAGTATTTAAATTCTTTAAACCAGCTACATTAAATACCAATGTGTAGTGTACCACCCCACACCAACCCCACATACCCCCAAAAAACAGCAATTATTTTAAAAGTTTGTTTTCTTGTTTGTTTTTTCTTTTTTTTTTTTCATGATTGTTAAAATCTCCTGCTTGAGACTATTAAGTACCACCTCCACTGGAACAAGATCAGCACTGACGGCATCTTCCAATGCACATCATTTCATAGTTGAGCAAGTATTGCAGCAAGAAGCTTAGATCTCCAGGTCGTCAGGTCGAGGCCTGCTGCTGGCTCGGCTGCTGGCTCTGCTGGGAGGCCTCTGGTCCACAATGGTCAGGGGCTGCAGCTCATGTCCCGACGCCAGTTTTTTAGTGTTCTGGTGCTCATCAGAGAAGTCGAAGGGCTGGGCGTGAGAGTTGGAGATGGTGCTGCCAGCCTGCCCCATTCTGTTCTGCTCTGCACTGTAGTTGGCCCAGTTTTGCTCGCTGGCTTGCTTATTGTAGTTACGACAGGAGGAATTGTTCCTGTCTCCAGTAACAAGCTTGTACCCTGGGGGAGACATGGGAGACAAGGGGGCGGTCGGTGAGGAGCAGCCATTGTAATAAGCATATTTGGGGGAGCCACAGTCCTTGGAAGGGCTCATGGCACCACTGTGGGAGTAGGGATCGGTTTTCCCTTTCACACGATCCTTTACACCCTTGAAGAACACATAGAAAAGCTCGATGATATTCAATGCAAGAGACACCAAGGACACCACCAGCATGAAGAGGATGAAGATGGTTTTCTCAGTTGGACGGGAGAGGAAACAGTCCACTCTGTGTGGGCACGGATCTCGTTCACAGGTGTAGATGGCATTCAAACTAAACCCATAAATGTACCACTGAATCAGCAAGAAAGCCACCTCGAAGACAGATTTAAACAGGATGCTGATGATGTATGTACGGAGCAGTCCACCACGCATCTTTACTTTGCCATGCTCTTCAATACCATACTTGAATTTCTTAATTTCTATTTGTTTGAGATGCATATCCACATTCACACCATCATTTGCGACCACCTTGAGCTCTTCTTCTCTTTTGTTCAGCTTCTCTTCTTTCCTCATTACATAGAACACATGTGCCAGGTACAAAAGGGTAGGTACAGACACAAATATGATCTGCAGAACCCAAAAGCGTACATGGGAGATGGGGAAGGACTTGTCATAGCAGACATTCTCGCAACCAGGTTGTTGAGTGTTACACCGGAAAGCAGACTGTTCATCTCCCCAAGCAGATTCGACTGCTGTCCCTAACAGCAAGATTCGGAAAATGAAGAGAACAGAGAGCCACACTTTCCCTCCTGCAGTAGAATAGGCTTGAACCTTGTCAAGAAGTTTTCCTAAGGCACTCCAATCACCCATCTTCACAGGATGCTGGCTAAACAAGGACACAAATTAAAAAAAATAGTTACGGTTAAGACAGAGCTTTAATATTTTTGATACACTAAATCACAGATCAATGTTAATAGAGCAGTGGTGTCAGCTTTGTTGTAATTCATGTGTTTTATGCAATCTGAGGAGAAACCAGAGTTTTAGTTAGATTGCAAGTGGAGTGGGAAGTCAGGGAAACTGAAAAGCAAAAGCAGCATATAGTGTTTCAGAGTATAATAGAAAAGAAGTTCCTAACTTCCTTCCAGTTTTCAAGAAGCCCATGACAACTCAGTGACTATTGTAGTTGGCTCAGCTTCCTATGCAGCAGCCTCAGTTCAATGACCTACACCTGCCTCAGGTGGAAAACAGCTGTGACACACTGCTGAAGCAGGGTGTGGAACTGAGCAGTGGCACTGCCTAAATATGCTAGGAATATATGAAAGATTTCTCAGCTCCAGTGTGTATTGATAATTCACTGTAATTTTTATGTTCACTCTTTCCGATACTAAAAAAGCAAACCACAGTATAACCTAAATATGAAAGATTTCATTAAGTTAATGTTAGGGTCAGTCACCTAAAATTCTACCACTGCAAAATACATGCTTTCCCTACACCAACATTAAACTGAGTTCTTGCCTCTCACTGCATAGTGTGCAACACATTTAAGAGTATAATTCCTACTCATGCCAAGTTTATACTTTATTCAACTTCAGAAAAAACCTGCTTCCTAACTAAAGCTTGTACATTAGTATTTGCAGCAGAAAGATCAAAGTTAGCATTCTGTACCTATAGTTTTATGAAGAAACCAAAAATAGTAAATACATGAAACACAACTAAGATCATGTTACCATACTGGAGGAACTGGTTTCCTGTTTATCTGTGATTTGCCTAATTCATTGTAGTTTCAGCTTTGTGTTTGCATCTTTTTGTATTTAAATTCCTTCTTTGTTTTGGAAAGATTTAACAAAAAAAAAAAAAGGTAAATGAGCTCTTTCTGTTTTCAAGGCAACTCCTGGCTTGCAGTTGCATTCCAAGTGTTGAACACTGCAAGTTTAAATTGTCTCTCCTGACTTGAGTTTTAAAGTGTGCATTTCTGGGACACAGGCAGGTTCTTGGGATGCCTGGAAATATACAGGATGACATAACAGAAGTTAAATGGTTTGCTTGATGTTCTAGATTCCTAGGAAAAACAAATTTCACTATAGATTTTTATCAACTAGAGGATGGCAATTTTACGTGATAAAAACCTTACATTTTACCTTGACACACATGAAAAAGCATGTGAAATCAGGAACACAAGAGGAAAAATAATCAAAAAGTTTCCTCTTTAAAGTCAGCGCTGCTGGGCATAGATATTTGTTCCGTGTCTGCTGAGTAATCCCTTCCTGGTATTAACAGTTTTGATAATGTCCAAATGATTTCCTCTCCACTGCATCATGGATATACTCCCTAGTGAAGGTCATTAATAGAAAAAGCACTTTTTGGATAATTCATAAAATAGGAAATTCTAGCACCAAGGAGACTTGCTTTCAAGAAGCAGTGAGTCACTGGAAACACCAGATTATAAATCTGGCAAACTCAAACATAACAATAGATGCCAAATAAAAACACACCATTCCTGCCATCAGAAAGAGTCTGAGAGAGTAATGGGAGACAAGTGTTTAAAGTACTTGTTCTGATAGCTGGGAGATGCCAAGCATCTTTGAACCCCTGAAAAATATCCCAGGGCCATTTCCTCCATTTGCCTAGTCAGCTGGCCCTGAAGTTCACCCACTGCAGCCTGCTGACCCTTCCTCCTGTAATTAGCTCTTCTCATGAATGAAGGCCCATCAAAGGATCAGGCCTGCTTCAGACATTTAAAGCCTCTGCCGGGAGAAGCACACACAGCATGTTAATCTCTGACATTCTCTCAGCCATCCTCAGCTTTCATCCTACCCAGGAAAAGTGAGTTTGTCTTTTTGGGCTGGGGCGACAGACACAGAGTCAGGCAGAGAAGCACAGAGGTCTCTGCAAAGGCTGGAATAAAATGTGACCATGTTCCTCCTCAGGCTGGGATTGTTAAAACAGAGAACAGCCTGTAACTATACAACACGTGAAGTTTGTTTTAAAGGTCGTTTGCTCCATGTCCTAGAATTGAAGTGGACAGAAGGAGCCTTTTTCAACTAACAGCTTCTTGATTTAATTAGTCAGCTTTCCAATGATTCTAAACTACTGGGTTAACAGACTTTGCTCAGACTCAATGTTTTTACTGTCTAAATGTTATTTCAGATTAAAAGCCTGATTAAGAAAACAGAGGATGTGTTATTTCTAGGCAGTTATGTGTTGTTTGTTTTCTAATTACACTGCTTTCTGCTTCATTAATGCAATGTGATTTACTTCAGTTTTGACCTACTTAATCCCACACCTGCAATATTTGGAGAATTTACTACCTATTTTTTAATTTGCTTCAGCATGCAAAATTGCTAAGTTTCATTTGTGTCCTCTGGCAATATAAACTCCAGGAGGAAACATTCCATGCTTGAATTACTCATACATAGTTTTGAAAAGCAACCTTTTTAAAAAAGAGATCAGTTACAAGCTAGACTTTGCCTGTGATAAAAAACCCCCACATCAATTCAAAACATTGTACTGTTAATCAGATAACCTTGCGGTGGCACAAATATATTATTCCTTTTCTTAAGTGGATTCTATTGCTTTATGAAACACAGTACTTTGCTTTGTTGTAGAGAAAACTCATTCATCGTATCTAACTTGTTTACTTTCAGGGCACTGAAAGACCAGTTTTGTTAACTGATTACAAATCTGTTTACCCGGTATAAAAAGAGGGTTTCTATCAAACAGCTATTTTAAGTATTCTAGCTTTGCAAGTAGTATGTAATTACTGGCAGAACTTCTGAAAATAGTTCTTCAACATTCTGGACTTTAACTTCTTTTAACACTTCCAAACACCTTAAATGAGTCCTCTGAAAGACACAGGGTGGCCTGTTCACTTGATCCATGTCAGTACTTTAGGAAGTTAAGGATATGTCTGATGATGAGTACCTGTGTTTCTTGAGTTCCTACTGATTAATACTTTACGGGATCATTACCTTCTTCTGAGGCAGACTAATGCTGGCCTAGCATTAACATATAGCAGTCTTTAAAAGATGTATTTCTTCCAGGTCCTACTGTAGGTGGGTAAAGATAGGAAAAAAATCCATGGAGCAGCAGGATATCTGGCAGCATTCATCTGCATGGATTTTGGATGACCACATATATAAGATATTTGATTTGTAAGCCACCATTAAGAAATTCTAGAACTATTTTTTATGGACAGCATTCATCATGTCATCTGATTCATATTTTCCAAGAAGAATAATGCAAACTCAGTGCTGTGGTAACGTGCCCAGGTCTGACTACAGTGTTAGAAGGTTACGTTAGTTGACAGAAGAGCAGTAAGGGTTAGAGTGGGTTTCAAAAATGGGATCGTGCAGCTGAAGCAATTCCGAAACAGGCCAGAGATTTTGTTTTCCAAACTTGTCTACCTTTTTATTTGCGCTCACCCACACATAGACAAAAAAAGAGAAGGTTCTGGACCCTGAATATCACTCAGCTTGAACATTTCCCAAAAGTAACATGCATTGCAGAGAAAGCAACTGAGTTGTACAACTCATGGGGTTTGGACAGGTTGGAATAGGGAAAGACAGTTTTCTGTAACCTTGCAAAAACAAGAGAATGTCTTCCAGACATTCCTCTGGGAAGGTGTTGTTCATATGTAGGACTGCAGATGAGCTTCAGCTCATTTCATCCACTGGACACAGATTATGCATTCAATGATTGCAATACTGTGTCAGAACTGTGATTTTTTTCTTTGTCTGCTGGTGGTCAATCATGAGTGGATCTACCCTGTAGCCTCGGCGTCTCACATGTTGTACCTTCCCCACATAGTTTAATTCTAAAATATATTTGCAAAAGCAACTGTAAGCACTTTCTCAGACATTTCCTAGTTGTAAAATTCAGGTCTACCCTCTGTGTTAATGTTCAGATTCATCCCTCTCCTGACTCACTTTGGAATTAAGGTACGGAAAGCTGAATTCCCCAAGGGGGCCTCTGGCCTCCTGATGCTCTTTCTTTCAGATTTGGAAATCTGGATGTCTAAAACACAGATGGCATAAAGAACAGCCCAGGTGCCTCCATGCAAGACAAATTCAGTGGATAACATGGGGAGGAGATACCAGAGATCAGGGGAAAGAGAGCAATGTATTTAATGAAACAGATGCATTGCTCAATGTCCTCTAACCTTCCTCATGCCCACAGGAATCCTTGGCCTTGGTTCATTGCAGAGACAAATAAAATTAATCTTTTGGGCTTGCATAACATGAGAGCTGAGATAACTTTACAGTGTTGAATCTGTCTGCATTCCTGTGTGTATAAGCATTCAGCTTTATGTCGCAAATCAAATCCCTTGTGTTCATCCTTCTCTTTCCTCTGCTGAACCCAGCCTGCTCCTTGCCTTTCTCCCATTCCTATGCTTGTTAGGTATTGTGGGTCAGCGCCAGTGTTTGGCTTTGAAGTTTCTGAAGGAAACACTTCAGTAAACATCCCAAAGACTAGAGGCTTAAATTCTGGAGCATAGTGTGCTGTCCAGATGTTAAAAATGGCAGGATGAAAGCTTTATGCAAGTCCTCTAACTCACTCCCTGTGTGCGCACACGCACACATGCACACACGGGGACTTCAGGCAAAAGGTGTCCATAGCCCATTTTTGCCCCCACTACCAGGGGTTTTCATTACAAATATCACATACAAACATGAAAAGGAATGCCTTGGACGAAGTATGCTGCTTCATGAGGCTTGCTGGTTATCTCAAGGCAAAATGTAAGCACACAGTATTCTTGTTCATGTGTTACTTGATAAGATAGATTCTGTGCTTCACCTGCCTTTCAGCTGAAGGCTTTTTTCTGCTTCCTTGTGTTGTTTTTTAACTACTGGATAGCAGTAGGCAACAGTTGCTATAAGGAATCACTAAAAGTCTCGCAACATAAAAAGCTTTTTAGTTTTCCAAAAGATACTGCTCAACCATTTACTCTTCTGCATTTTGGTAATTAAAGACTTCAAGGTAATGTACAGGTAATTTATCATGTAGATATTATGACACATATAGTGAATATTTTTGTACAGTCCTTCCTCGACAGTTTTCACTTATATCTGCCCAAGACTTTCACAGACATTGCCAATGTGGTAAGGCATATCATGATATCCCACATTCCTTCTCTAAAATCCCTCACAGAGGTTGCTAAAACAGAGTAACTATATACAAACCAGGTTAAAAATCCATAACACACGTCTGGATTTTATCACATCTATTTTAAAAGAAAAGGAGAAAAAATTATCAGGAAGACCACGTGAAAGTCACCACTTCAGTAGCTGCAGAATTTAACAAAGCACCTAATTAAGAACCTTGCTCTGCTCAAGCTATCAGGCATCAATCAGGATTTCCATATGAAAGCCAAATGTGTGGGGAAGGAATGAGGCGCACTCAGGGCAAAGTCTCTCTGTCACTAACTTCTGAAGTAATTTCGGTACAACAGGGGCGCACCTCGGTTTTTCTTTTAAAGAAGCTGAGTTATCCCGAGAGCAGTGCACGGGAGCGATCGCACCCGCGAACTAGCACCAAGTCTGCAACATTGCCCGGCGCTCAGAACTTCGCCGCAGTTCCTCCTTCGCTTGAACAAGGTTAAAAGTTGTAAATGTGTAACACTTCTAGAAATGTATATGGAAAAAGAAAAGTAAATCATCCTCCAAGCCGGAACTTAGCACTTTAAGAGGAGCTACGCGGATAAGAGATGTATGTTTTTAAACAAATTCGACCATCAGCGAAATAACACAGAATTCTTAGGGCGGAGGTAAGGAGGGGGGGAGGGATCAGTAGGGAGGGAAGCAAGAAGTGTTTTCAGAAAAAAAAAAAAAAACAAAAAAAAAGTGATACACAAAACGATGAAAAAGTAAAACTTTCAACTTACCCTCGCTGGTCAGCAGTGAAACTGGATCAGGGTACTTCTTTGGAGGGTTAAAGTAAAATGGAAGAGCACGTTCAGGCACTCAGACCTGTCTATTTAAACTTTAAAAGTCTACTGCTGTTTTGTATTTTTCATCCTTCCTTCCCCACTAATGAAAGAAAAGTGCTGATACCTCGTAAAAGTTTTTTCTAAGTTGGAACACTGGGAGAGCTTTTAACAAGTTTTGAACCCTCTTACTGAGCGAGAGGAGGGGCGAGGGAGGGGAGGCAGCCCGGGAGGAGGGGCGCGCTGCGGGCGGAGAGCGGGGAGCTGGGGGAGGAGGGAGAGGACTCGAGGCACAGCAAAAACCAGCCCGGGAAAGACAGAGAGCATGGAAGTCTCACTCTTGCTGATGCAACAAAACAAGTACAAGGGCAGACGGCAGCCGCCCCGCACCCTCCCGGTTACTGGGGCACCTGGGTGGCACTGTGTCCAGATCCGGGCTCGCCTGAGACAGATGAAACAACTTGGCTCTCTGGTGTGCACCAGGAGTTTCACTGCAGGGAAAGAGAAAATGCATTGAAAGGGATTAATGGGTAAGCAGCGTGGACATCCTGAGTGCTGCGGCTGTTGTCTCCATTCGCTCCTCAACATCACTCAGGAGAGAAAGCCCTCTCAAGCCCTCTCAACTTTTTGTTGTGAACACAGCTTTGTTTACTGAGGTCAATTTCCTTTACGTGCACACATGAAAGTACACACCAGGAGCAGCGTGTTTGTTTCCACAGGAGATACACATCACATATTTTTTTACTATTATTTGTATGTGTGTGTGTTCGTGTGTGTGCGCGCGCGTGTGTCTGTCCTATGGGAGGAATGAAGAAACGATCTCACATTCCAGGAAACTCTTTCCAGGAAACTTCAGAAAATAAAGCACAGTACAGAAGAAATGCTTCTGATGATTTTTGAACACATTTTAGAGAATAAAAGCATGCTCCAAAACTGATCTATGCAATTGGAACGAAACAAGTTTGGCTTTGCTCCTGACCAGACCCTGGTTAAATGTTCCTTGAAAAATGCCTCCTCTGTAGAACAGAGATTAATTTATTTCTCTATCTGTGTTAAGCTCCTCACACATGGATTCCAAACTTCATTAGGAATTAGTCTTGCATTTGTTCATGCCATGGGACTGCTTAAGAGCTTCTCTAGAATTGTTCGTGGTCAGATAGTTTCTTCATGCAGTTTCCCTTTTTGGGTTGTACTGGACTCATTTGGGTTTCAGCTCATGTTATTCTCAAGAGCTATTTCTGGGCTTGGTAGAATGGAAGAGCATTTTTTACTTTTTGAAGGCTATAAAGGAGGGGAGAAGTCCAGTAATGGTCATTGAGAGATTCCTAGATAAAGGTCCTCTTTACAGTTTCTTCTTGAAATAATGAATGTTACACTCTACACAACTGAAATATTACTGCTTATTTTTCACAGCTCCCCCTTACCGTTTTTCACCCAGCACTCTTGCAGAAGTAAGACAAGATCTTTGTAGAAAGATACTCATTAGGGAGTTTCGAAGCTGAGAAACAAATACACCATCCTGGTTTTTGCTCTAGAGCAGTTTGTAGCAGACCACACTGCCTCCTGTTTGAGAAAAAGAGTTAGTACACTGCAACCATTGAGGGGAACCTCAATTCCCCTTCCTCCAGCTGCAGATGGAGACAGCTGATTTCCTCTGTTTGCCTTTTTTTCCTTTTTTTTTTCCTTTTTTTTTCTTTGCTTTTACAGTTGTTCAAGACCTATGGCAGAAAGAGACCTCATGTTTTCTGAAAGTTGTTTTCAGGTTGCCTTTTATCATCACATTAAGGGAGAAATGGAACTGTGTGCCTACCAGGCCCTTCTTGAGAATAAAAAAATTGTAATATACAAACCATAGTGTTTCACTACCTTCATGACTACAGTACAGGCAGTAAGCAGGGTACACATAGTATTCCTGCTACAGCCCTGTAAAACACTGGTCATTCTGGAGCAAAGTACAAAACTCTGTCAATATGTCTACGTGCATTGATGCTGGAGACATGGGGGAGATTTGGGATGTTGAATATATGGCTGCTGAAAAAGCTGCCCCCTAAGAAAGCAGAATTATGCCAGGGAAAAAGCCTTGAATCATAGCCTGCAAGAATACAAAGCTATCATTCCCTGTCAAAGCTGGCAGGATCACAAGGTCCAGCTTGCCCGATCTTGCATTTTTCCATTATCTTCCTGTATAGGCTTTGCAATTTTTCAAATATTATGGTTTTGAAAGAAGGACGGAGAAGTATTTCTCCCACTTAAATAAACAAACAGCATTTGTGAGAAGTCTGACAATCTTAAAATCCACTTTGGAAAACTAAAATCTCTATGTTAGTAACAACGAAAGAATAATTTTGCAGCCATATTAAGCATAACATTTGGCTTTGCTATGGCATTATGCACGTGCAAAGGGAAAGTTTTACAAGTCTCCACCACGATGCTGTGTAGAATTAGAAAGGAGTATCATTAGTCCTGATAATAATTACTTGGAAATATCTCCTGAAGTTTGGGACTACATCTACATGGTCATGTTTCAAAGCCTATTAGCAGAACATATTCAGCTTCAGATGATGCAATGATCTACCATTTCACAAGGTTACCAGAAAGTCTCATGCTTGTTTGCTTCACAAGGAAAAAAGCTTCCTCCTCATGGAAATAAGCTTTTCAGATTGAACAAAGGTCCTCACATACAATCTCTCTTCAGGTGAAGCTGTGTTCAACAGGAAAGCATGGGAATGTCAAATCTGTTCTTCATTGTGGACTAAGAGACGGGTAAGAAGATCATGGTTAGGCTTGAAGCCTTGTATTGTGGAAGCCTTGTATTGCAGAAGACAGACACTTTTCACATGATAGAAACGAAGATGTTGGGGCTTTGAGCTCCCTGGAACTTCTATTGCCATCCACTGACAGTTTGCCTTTTGGAGCAAAGTCTGGAATTTTCTCCAGTCCTTTGACCATTACCAAATCTCTTGTTGATGCCAGCGGAGTTCATGGTCTACTTCCAATTAAGCATGTCTGTAATTTATGGAGCTCTTGAAATGAATAGTATGTCCTCACTTGTTTTCAGTTTGTTTGCAAAATTTACTTCCCAGCACTCCCATTCACACTGCTGTCCGGTGCAATTTGGGAGAGGAATCCATGGACCAAGTGAAACGAGCTGAATATACAGTAAACAGAAATTAATGCACAGGCAATGCAGATTTTCTTGGATGGTTTCAAGGCAGCTGTGCAGTCATCCACATCCCTGGATGGCACATAAACTTTGGCAGGTTCCCTTCTCACGTATTTGGCTTTAAAGATAGACTTGTGAATAATGCATGGCCCTGTTTCATGCTCTATGGAGGTAAAGCTTTTCTGAACACCCAAGGAACAATAATGTAATGGTATTTCTTGATTACCTAAGCACATAAATGTGCAGACTAATGTCTTTCTTTTCTCTCTTTTTTTTTTTTTAGCACCCAGTGTTTTTGTTTTTTTGAGGAATTTACATCACATAGAGATACAACACAGCTCTGAAGTTGCCTGGCACAGCTCTTGCATATTCTCTCATCTGGGGTGACTGGGCTGAAGCACACTGAGCCCAGTATAAGATGCTGCATCCAGAACCGTAGGGTCTGCAAAACACAGCCTTAACCATTCCCTGCCCTGCATTTCAAAGGGCCATTACTAGTTCAAAATAGACAATTCAACAATTCAAGGCAATTGTTGTCCCTCAGGGTGGTATCTGGTCCCACTTGAGTGGCACAGCACACAGTGTATAAGAATATTTTCTGATAATTGTAAGGATAATAATAAAAAGGGGGATAATCACAAGACTGACTCTTAGTGAGCTCATTTGCCATTCCTTGTTGAAACTGGTATCTCAGATTCATTTCATTCAAAGCTAGATATTGCCCAGGGGAAAAGTAGGCTTAGTCAGCATAAGGTAGATTCTGTCTGGAAAAAAAAAAAAAAAAAGAAAAAAGCGCTATTTTAAAAGAGACTGCTGGAAAAAAATCATCAAAACTGAAGCACCTCAGATGAAAGCGGGAAGTTCTCTGTGATGCCATTGCAACAGAGCCCAGCCTAGTAAATGTTCTCTATTCTCTGGAAATATATTGCACTATTGCACAATCATCTGCCTACAATCTCAGAGTGTTTTATAAATATTGTCATAGAAGAAGTTACATTATAGCAACCTTTTTTATGAAGTTGGAAAGTTTGTCATGGAGAATACCAGCCGCTCTTCTGAGTCATAGATGGCTCAGGACACAACCAGAATTAGAGGCAAAATTTCTTAAGGCCAGGCTCCATCCTTTAAGCCTAAAATTATTCTGATTTGTTCTCCAGTTACATTTTGGAATATAAGCTAGCAGAACAGGTGTTTCTTTTTAAAATTTCTGAGGATCACTGAGAAGGAAAATACAGTGTTCAAAGTTTGGTGTGATTGTTTCCTTTCTGTTCTTTGTGCTGGTCAGTGCTTGCCATTTCATATCACTAAGGTTTCACCACAACTTCTTTATGGTGATACTCACTTTGCTCTCTTTTCCATGCTACATTTAGAACTCTGAATTCACTCCTGGCTCAATGATGGACACAAAGGGAGAAGGGTGATATGTGAAGACTCAGATGCTCTTTTGTTATGCCAAGAAACTTCTAAACCTCATTACAGACTGCTTAAACATCCTAAAAGTTTGTCTTAAAAGAATTTATCCCAACATTGTAACTGATTCCAATCAATATGTCCTCTGAACTAGCTACCCCTCCAGAAACACATTAGAAAAGCATTCAAACAAAGAGTGAAGTATAAGTTCACAGATCCTTATGAATTTGGCTCCACCTTCTGTACACAGTGAAAATAAACATGAATTATATTGGACCTTTCATGCCAGTTAATCTTTTTGTTTATTTTATTTTTTATTTCTCATTCAAAAATCCTGCACTGAAATGGTCTTTTTTTGAGTCTCTGTATTGATGGTGGTGAGATTTTCTAGTCATTGGGTTCCAAAGGAAGGGACATTTTTAAAACAAATATGGTCATTTCATGTTTTCAAACCAAAGAGTAACAGAAAGTAATATTTTCACAAAGCAGTCTTTAAATTTCTTCAGGGGGTCTGGCAATTACTGACTACATTAACAATGAATTAAAAGAAAATTTCAGAATATGTATTGACACTGTCTGCTACTTACTTTGATGCGTAATCTCACTGAAGCCAATAAATCTGCACACATTAAGTATTACCCAGCAGTAAAAATATAGGCTGTACAGCCAAATTCCAAAATAGCAACCTGCACAAATGAAAAAAACCCAGAGTAGGTAGCTCCCCCCAATTACTACCTAATTGAATATATTTTTGTACCCTTATTGATGAAAAAAAATTCTTTATTACCAAACAAAAAAATCTGTTGTGTAATAATCATTGTGCTTTGGATGTTTAGAATAAATGAGCTGTTTTGACATAATTTTAATACTTTTTATCCAGGCTTTTCAAACAGCAATGGCCTTTTCTGTGGAAGTCTTGAAAATCTTGTAGAGATTGATGAGTTTTCCACGTGTGGCTGAACTGAGGGACAGAAAAGTTGGCTACTTTCAGAAGAGGAAAGGGAAAATGAATGAGCTCCCTTACCCTAAAGAAATTATACCTTTTCAGTCCTATTCTCAGGATTTTTCAATCTTGTTTTTGGGTTTTATTTAATTTTGATTTTTGCTCTTACTTCAAAAATTCCAGATTCACTCAGCATTTGAATAAATTTGTTAATGTGAGGCAGGGTGTTTTACTCACAGAACAATATTTTTATGTTTAGCTATGCAATATTATTGGCTACAGTGAATGAAACTGAGCAGCTGCAATACTTAAATAAGCATTGAATTCTAAATGAAAGGACTTTTCATCTAGAAAATCAAAATGAACATTTGCTCTATGTCAGTCTATAAATTGATATTTAGAAATTAGTCCCTTTTTCCTATCATTTCCTATGCAAGAAAGAGAACTAGCAACAGTTATTTACAGACTGTCTTTTATTATTCTTTAGATTTCAATAAAATTTGTTAATCACATTACAAATTTAATTGTTTGGAGTTGGTTTTTTGTTTGTTTATTCACCACAAGACTAGAGAATGCTTTTGGGCAGCCTTTTCCTCTGGATACAATTGCTTTTAGATTGATGCATGCGTTCATTCACATTTCACTAAGTGACTGTGTTCACTCACCTGCAGACAGCCTGTGATGGTAAATTTAAAGTTTTCTCCCCATATGACTGCCAAGGAAACAAAGAAGTTCAGCCTTCCTCTAAATTTAAGAGTTTTTTGCCTGCAGGCAAGAGATATTTAATGTCAACTAAGAGAATGGGCCTGAAATACACCATTTTGAAAGACTTCTGAAAGTCAGAGGCAGAGTACGTGAGATGTTTCTGGCTGAAAGGCCAGTACACTCACCAGGCTTCTTGATGGCACCACAGGGGTGGTTGAAGACCTGAACATTTCAAGGTTTCCCACTCATTTTCCTTATACCACTCTGTTGCCATTTGCTGTACAGCTGCATATGTGTTGGCCAGAATTATTTGAGCATAATTGCTTCTTTCTCTCAGCTGTCTGCAGGATTAACGGTGTTGTAGACATGAAAGGGTCTCAAAAGAACTGAACATCAAGAAATTCTACATAAAAGCAAGTAAAAATTATTAATATGGTTGACTGCTGGTTAAAAACACAGATTGATTTAAAATATATTGCTAATTAAAGGGTTCCTATAAGAACAGCTTTGGGAAAACAACTGGAAAATTAATCCAGTGGAATTAGCAGTTTCTGTTATAAGATTTTCCCAGAAAGAGATCTCCCAGTATAATCTATGAGTCATTTTCCTCAGCAATAGAGAACATCAAGTCCGGCAATCTGCTTTGAATTTAAATGTGTGTACATTCATTTATCTAATTTCTCAGAAATTTTTAGATTAACTGAGCTGGAAAAAAAATTGTAGTGGAGTTACACAGTGTATCAGTAATCTAATGACAGGTACAAATGAGGCATAAAGAACATAAAAATCTCTGGCTCCATAATTTAGGCTGAGAACTGCTTGTTAGCTATTGCTAGCATTGTTCAGCAGACATGAACATAGGTGCATACGGAAAAACATCACATAACAGACTACAATAGCTTTCAGCTGTTAAACTTTAATACAAAGTACATTGTATTAAAAGCATGCTAAAATCAGACAGAATAAAGGCAGTTCAATAACACCAGAAAAATTGCTTGTAAAGTACTGAACATTAAATTAAAGGTTATTTTTACATGTCAAATTTTACTAGCAAAACTCAGTAGCTTCACAACTTTCTAAAACTGCATTCAAAATAAACAACTTTCAATTACCCACCCTCAAAACTAACACTGGCACATAATCCATAACCAGAATTCTTGGAAACTTGATCACAATAAAAACACCAAGTGTGTACTAAAAATCTCAGACTATTCCATATTTACAGGATATTTACAGGTAGGGGGAGGCAGGGTGGGAAGAGTCCTTATATAATTGCATTTTAAGGACAATTTAGTGTCAGCATTGAGGATGAGGAATACAGAATTTAGGTCCTAGTACAGACATGGGGAACTGAGGCACACAAGTCCAAATTTTTGGCCCAGCAGCCTTTCTTCAGGGATTACCAAGCTCCAGAAAAGCACGAAGTCCTTCAGAGCTCAGACAGCATTGGTGGGGCTCAACATGCCCACAGCTGCTCCACACTATACTACCCAGAGTCCTCTCCCATCCTTTCTCTGATCAGAAACACCAAAATATCAGAGGTGCCACCACCTCCTTCCCTGCAGATGTCTTGTTTCATCCCATATTTTCTGAAGTAGCCCAGGATGGGCTGCAACGTGAACTGTTCTTCCTGGATGAAGCTGCTTGTGATTCTGCAGCTGCTGCTGCTGAGATTTTTGTTAAGTAGTCAGTGATCAGAGCACTTGCCCACAAAGTGATAAACTTGCTTGCAAGCCCCGCTTAGACTGTGAAGTTCAAAACAGTATCTTTAGCTTTCCAACTCACTACTTTAATTAGCAAGACAGGACAACTAAAGGAAAACAGGTGCATCTTTTATTCCCATTGAGAAAGCTGCATTATTTTGCAAAAACATGGCACTTAGTGGATTTGTCAGTCCTCATTTTCTGTTTGGACTTGATGATCTTAAAGGTCTCTCCCAATCTAAATGATTCTATGGGGTTGGAACTAGATGATCTTCATGGTCCCTTGTAATCCATACCATTTTGGATTGCATGAAAAAATTGAAAAGTTCATTAACCTCAGAAATATTTGAGAAAAACATCTTCCTTTTCTCAACATCTTTTTCAAAAATAACCTTAAAGGTAGGATAAGTATGCATAACACAATGCTAAAGAAAGGATATTTATTTCTGAAAATTTCAGACGGCCACAGCACAACTGGGTACAGTCTACATGAGCCTGAGAACTCCTTTTGCCACCCATTGCACACTAGTTAATGGAAATTTTGACTATTACATTTTGGATTAATTTCTTTATTCAATATTTATATTCCACTGAGTAAATTCTTTTTTTCTGAAACCAGGAAAGCAGTCATAAGTAGCCAGTTAAGCTGATAACTCTAGAAGAAAATATTGAATATGTTTCGTGATAAAGGAAGCTCATGCTAATTAGCCAAGTGAGCCAGAAAATGAGGGCTAATCTGAGGTACAGGAGAGGGAAAGACACATTATAAACTGCAAGTAAAATGGTAAAACAGGAGTAAAATCTCTTTGGATTACTTAATGAATCTCTCCATAAAACACAGATCCTTTCATGAGTTCATGTAGAGTCAAGTGATACTGATGTAAGTGCACAAGCTTTTTGGCTTTTCCATTGCACACAAATAGCTCTTCATTACTTATTCAACTTTTGTTCCCTGCCCTCAATACCATCTGATTTCAAGAAGGAATTCCACATCACGAACAAATAGGGTCTCTACTAGCCTTTGAAATGGAAATGTAGAAGTCTCAGTGTGAAATTGTAAAAGTCCTTGATATGCAATCTGCTCCACCCACAGACTACTTCTAAGAAGTGCTAGTGCATGTGTTGGGAACCCTGGTGTTATGTACCATCATAAAACCACTCACTTCTAACACTGGTCTCTGCTGTAACAACACACCATGAGTTTTAAATAAGTGTTTTGCTCTGATGGTGTATATGTGTAGAGTTATTGTAAGACTGGCAACTGGGAATTGAGTATATATTGCATGAAATTATTCTGAATTTTCATGAAATCTAGGGAAACACATTAAGGCAATAATATGCACTTAAAAATGTGTGAAACATCTTTTGGTTCCCTTGTAAACTCCTCAGTGCAGGACTAGTAGGGATAAGCCTATTGCTTCTTTCATTCTATAAATAAAGGAAGGTTTATTTAAATAAAACCATGATTGGTTCCCAGTGTTTTCAACTTAGGGGTGAAAACAAAAGCAACGAAAGAATGACAAAAAATTATAGCATCACTGCCTGTCTTTTTTTCTTGAAGATACTAAAGATATTCAGGAAAACAGCACAGCAATGAGCTTTGCAAAGCAAATCCATAAAGGGAATCCTTACACCACGGGACCAATCAGTGTGGCCACCCTGATGATCCCCACAACAACCTATTCAAATTCCTGTTCTAACTTAGAAAGATGCTTTCCTTACACAGACTCTACAGACTGAGGCACTAAGAAGCTTCATGCTATCAAGACCATCATGCCCCTCAGCACTCACAGCAAGAAGCAGTTAATGATTTCTCAGAAAATGAGGTGCCTCCAGACATGGCAATTGCTGACTTGGAGCTTCCAGGCTATTACAGCAGTACAGAAAGTCCTGAAACATAATTCAGCATCAGAAACATTGTATGCCTTTAAAACAAAATCTTTGTCTTAATTCTAAATGCTATGCTGAAATGTACTCTTTCTTTCTGTCCCTGTTAATCACTGGTTTTATGGCAAGCTCACATTTCTAAGCAGCTCTGCAGATGAAGGTTGCAGGTAGGTATTAGACACAATTCTCATGTCTTGCCAAGAAGAATAACTGCTACTGGGCAAAAAGCCCCATGGTTTGTTTTGACATCCCAATCCTAACTAGGGTTTTAAGTTTTGGTGGCTAGAAAGAAGCATAATCTGCAAACACAGAAAACTAATCTGGAAGACACTGAAGGACACCACATACGGATTTCCATATTGACCTTATTCAGATCTGCACTATCTCTAAATTTTAAAAAAAGCTCTATAGTTAGAAAAATAATACATAAAATCAAAAAAACCCAGATTTTTTTTCACCTTAAAAAGTTTTATTGGTAGCTATATTATTAGTCAAATAATTTAAAGATTACGGAAATATTTTAGATTTTATTGGAGCCTAAGGTTTAACAAGAAAAGCTTGGCTAGGAGGCAGAGGTGTGGACGGAGCGCGCAAGGGCCAGGCAGGAGGTCTGTGTTTCAGGCAGGTCCCGCTAGGGGGCGGTGGGAGACAGGGAAGATCCTCCGTCCCCGCATCGCTCCTGGGAGGAGGAAGGCTCAGGGATGGATGAAGGGGAGGCAGATTTAGGGAGTCAAGGGAAACCCGCTGGTGGAGGAAGGCTGTAGACCGGTGGCAGCAGTGAGTGGAGTCCCCTCCATTCGGTACCGTTCCCTAGGAGAAAGGTACTCCACAGCCTTCCTGTTTCATTGACTCCTGATATCTTCAGCAACCTGTACATACCCTCATGTATACAACACATGGTTTTTACAGTATCTATTAAAAACTACGTACTTTTATTTTTGTTCTCTTCAGGAAGGCAAGAATTGACTATAAATGTTAAAAAAAATTCACTCAGACATCAGGAGTTTTGGTTCGTTATGGCTATTCTTCTCTTAGATCTGGAATGAGCAGCTCAGACTTTTAAACTAGTGAGTTGTGAAGGGTTTCCACTTGAAATCAATGATTCTTGAAATATGTTTCATGATCTTTTATACTATGGTCTATGATGTATACTTGCCATAACTTTTTCAGGCTTTGACAAACTGATCAGCAGTATTTTGTTTGGTTCTGGTTTTCCAACAAAAGACAAGATACATTGAAGGAATGTTCGCTTTGCTATATATCAGCTTGGATCATCTGCAAAATCAATCAGCTTTCAACAAAGGCAAGTATATCTCAGAAGGTTAGTCCTTGTTTTTCCTCTTGTACCAGGATTTCTGCATAACATATGAAACACAATGTGTACATAATGTAATAATTTGTCTAGTACCCTAGAGTTTTCAAGGTCTATTACTACAACTGATTAATTGTCATTAAGTGTCTTCCAGGGTCTTTTATGTAATTCATATTACTCTATTAAAATGTTCTGCCTCTTCCGGGAACAATATGTTGCATACTTTTGTCAGTAAACCTACAACACAGACATTTTTTATTAAAAGTGTCAGTCAGCTGCACATGACGTTAGTGATTACTTGTAATTGATTTGGTCAGTTCCTTCTTGGCAATATGATAGAGCAATTGTTTTAACAATTTCAATTTCAGAGACTGTATGTCAAGCCTTCATGTTTTTATATGGAGATTGTGTTTGCCATCACTTGAGATCTAATTATTTCCAGAAGCATTGGAATTGCTTTACAATAAGTTAATAGAAAAAGCATCAATTAGTAATGACACCTGAGGACATATTGCCACCTGATGTCACTTCTAGAAAAGGTACAGTATGCATTTGTGAAAAAAATCTCAAACAAGCTGTCTAGGGTAAATAACGATAGCTAACATGGTTTCATCCTCAGTCATTGGTGGATGTAAGCAGCAGGAATTTAAAAACTTTCTTATTACTATTAATAGGATAATCAAGTCACAGACATCCTTCTACTTATAGATACTAGTGTTAGGGTAAACAAATTAATTAAAGCCAAGAATTCCATCAAAAGTTAAGACTTCCAGCAGTCTTAAGTTATTGCAGCAGTCAGGCAATGTTGACTGCAATAGCCAGAGTAAATACAATATCTAACTAATTTAAGCGTTTTCTATACTTACATGATATTTACAGACACAGTTTGATAATTACAAATGCATTCATTGCTCAAAATTATCCATTTAAATATTTACATTAATGTATTTCAGCAATGTCTAAGGAATACTCCTGTTACACATCATTCCAACCCTGATTTCCAACATGAGTTATTTGTAAACTACAGTTTGTCGTTATTTATACTATCGTTTGATTGATTTAATCTCTAAACCCACAAGGGACCTTCCAGAATATGTGCAATCCTTGTTCACCCCAAATAAAAACACATGTACAAACCCACATTTATTTTTTTTCTAATATTTGATTTTCAGCAAAAATAACTGATAATAAGGCTTATCCTCTATGACTGCCCTTAAGAAAATGTAGAACGCAGCCCAAGATAGCAGAGAGAGCAGTGCATTCTAAACTCCAGGCCAGTAATACAAATTGAAATGAAGGATAATGGTAAAGTTTGGGATTTTCTTGTTTGCCTGATTATTTGGTTTTGTGCAGGAAAGATGAGAAAATACTATAAGTGAAAATAGAAGGCAGAAATTATCTTGAAAGAAGGAAAATATTTTCCAACATTAGGGAACTGAAATGTAAAATTCATTACTTTTATTCTCAGTTTTTTTATGGCCTGAGTTTTTTATAACTAACTTGGAAGATAAAAATTCTGAAATGGCAAAACCAGAGATGAGAGGACCTAATGAAAGGTATTTCCACCTTTAAATCTTCTGATTTTGTATTTTAGCAGTTGGGGTCTGCTATTTCATTGTAGTGGACAAAGCAGAAATATGGTAATAAGAAATCTAAGATGTCCACTTCCTGTGTGCACTTTGAAGGCTGTGGAGATTAATCTCCATGAAGTGAACAGTATGAAGAGATATTGCCAAAGACACGGGTGATTTTTAAACATCAAAGGAGATGAAGCAATCTGAAAAAAAACCCCCAAATGCATCACATAAAGATGAAAACCTCTTATTGAAAGCCATGCACTGCATGATGGATGTGTGCAAGCGTATTCAAAACACACTTTGCCATGGACATTTCTAGTAAACTATTATCTCTTTGGAATATTTATTTTAGAATTTCCAGTAACTGGAAAGACCAGTAAACATATTGTTGCACTTAACAGTGGTGCATCCCAGAAGTGTGAGGGTTTTTTACAGAAGAAAAATGCATGCAGATTGGTATAAAATATTAATGATACAAAAGAGATAGTGATATGATTAATGCTTCAATCTGGATTATACTTCTGTGAATTTAATCTGATTTGTTCTTGGAACAACCACATTGAGGCATTTGTTTATTGTGATCATCACACTGACATTGATTTTCAGTTTGTCTTTTTGCTTGCTTGTCTTTTTACTTTCTCCTCTATTTGCTTTCATAATGAGCAGTGTGACTTGCTCAGTATGAAGAACTTTCCCAGATTAACATAGTTCTCAAAACCAGATTTAGTACTGAAATAACTTGCACTTTGAATCATGGCTCAGGACAAAGTAAATCATGGATAAATGTAGGAAATTGGAATTCTTTCACCTGTAAGGACTTATTTTGAAGGTCTACAAGTGTCATAACTGTCAGTTATTCCCAGCCTATTTTTTCTGTAGGCTAGGCTTTCCCATACTCCAGATTGTTAATCATTAATTGCTTCCAAGGCTGAGCTTTTTGCAGAGGTGAGTGCACTAGTGTGATATGCAAAATGGTCAACAGATTTGTATCTTATTCCCATGTCTCCATATCAATAGTTCAAAATGATTTTTTTTTAACTTTCTGAGGTCAGTTGTAAGCAAACTCCCATTTTTTTTTTTTGGGAGACAGATATTTTCCTAGCAGTGACTCTTGGTGATTCTAGGATCTGGTCGCCTTACCCCCAATTTTTAACCCAGCTGTAAACACAAATAGAGGTACATGAATTCCATTCAGATGGTTCTCAAAACAGCTTGGCTATTGAAAGATTAGCATTTAATTTCCATTGCACAGTGTTCTTCCATCTAAAGCATAATTTGCTAAAAGCTAAGGCCATTGGATTTTCTTTCTACCTTGAATTGGGGCATGAGAAAATAGGCGGCTTATGTATGTGCTTCCCTTTGGAGTTTAATTACTAAAATCCTCAAGATTTGAATTTTCTGAATTATTAAATAATGCTGCAGGGTATTAATGACCTGGCTGTTTAGAAACATGATGGCAATTTCATCAACATTTTAAATAAATATTCATATCAAGACCCAAATAGCTAGCTATTAATGTGAAAAATTCTGTCATACTGAGGAAGGATATTGATGGCTGTGTATTCACCAGAATGCAGAACAAAAAAATACGAAATCACTTTCATACAAGGCACTTTCCTCTTCACTAGGATTTCAATTGAAGTTTTCTTCCATTATTTCTTTGAATAATTTATTAATCTGTTGCAGTGCAATTAAAAAGACAGATTGGACTGAACATATGCTTAGAAGAATAGGACATATCACTTTCTCCTGCTGTCAAAATTCTGTTTAATTAGCATTGAAGTTTGCAGCATCTACCTTTCTGCCAAAATTAGGGTAGTCAACTAAAATGCAGTATGTTTCCATACCTGTCAAATGTTCAATATAATCAGGAAGAAGCAAGTTGTACTTTAGCTCAGGGTTTTCAGACTCTCCTACAGATGTAGCTGAATGCACTCACATATAAAATCTTTACCAGTATCAAAAAAACAGATCACAGATCTGGCAATACCTTCAGATTTGTTCAAATACAACACAGCTATTCAACAATTAAGGTGAGTTGAATGCATTACTATCTTGCTCTGAAAACAGATCTGTTATTTTAATGTTCAGGGTGTTCAATAGAGGCAAGCCACGGTCTGGGTGTGTATACATAAGAAAAAGCAAGAAGAAGACTTGCTAACCACAGAACATTAAGGCCCATATGTTCTCAACAGCTGCACAAGCTGGAAAACTGTCAGAAGCTGAGCAATACCAGTCTAGCAATGTCAACTGCCTGAGCACCCAGGGTGATGGTTTTAATGTCACAGTCAAATTGCTGCATATGCTGCTGTCTCAATGATAGTTGTGGAGACACAGCCTGCTCCACAAATACCCTTCATCTTCTAAATTATTTTAGTAAATGGAATAGCATCTTTCTGCCAAGGAACTCCTACATAGTTTCAATGGGATAACTTCCAAGACAGGAGACTACTCCGCTGAGAAAAGCTGGCAGTTTTTGTTATGGAGAATGAATTAGGAGCAAAAAGGTGAGAAAAATTGAGGGATAATTTCTTCACAAATAAGATTTGCTTTGTCTTTTTGATAATTTCCCATCATCAAGAGTTGTATCTGGACACCAGGAATTTCTTTTAAGGGGGAGCTGCACTGAAGCAGTTTGCCACCAAAGCACTATGATTTCATATAGGAGATACCAATCTCCCTGTTGATCCTACCTCTTCTGGGGTGGCAGCTGAAGATAACAGATTTATTCTTATGGAATGCCTCTTGTGGACCTCAATGGAAGCCGTATGGTGCCAAATTATCAAACACGAGTCACTTGTTGGTCCATAGTAGCAGTCAAATTTACATAAGTACAACTTGGATTGAAATTAGTTCCTAATTTGTCACTAGAATAATATACAATGGTTTCCACTGATATATCCTAAAGATGTTGCTCAGTTTGTCTTTGAAAGGCTTGAAACTAAGTTCTGTGTTTACACAATGAAACTCCTACCATTTTGATGTGCATTGACCTGGAGCTCTTCCTGGAGCTGGGTAAAGCATTCTTCAAGGTGAGTTGGACTGTGCAACTGAAATATGTTTTTGTATCAGAAACATGACAAGTGTCACATTTCTACCTTGTGCATTCATATTTTGAAACATAACTACAATCAGATGCCTCTTTTTCTGTCAGGTATGAAGGAGCATTTTTGATATAGAAAATTAGCTTTTGTTTGTTTTTTCTTCCATGGAAAACAAAAAATATGGGTTCCAATTTGAGTGATAACATCACCTCAAAATGATAAATCATCACTTTACCAGGGAAAATTCAAAATTGCTAGGACTAACAGATGCTAGTAGAGCTGTAACTTGGAGTAAAAAAACTTCTATGACAGTAGGGTTTTTTCCAGTGCTAGAATATGCATTAATATAAGATGCTGCAAAGACCAAATTGACCCTCCCATCAGAAATCATAGGCATTGTATTTTAGTTAAAACATAAAGAAAGGGAATTCACAGAACCACACAATACCCTGAGTTGGAAGGGACCCAAAAGGATCACTGAGTACAAATCAGCTCTGCACAGGACCATCCCCAAGAGTCACAGCATGTGCCTGAGAGTATCTGTTAGGCTTGGTGCTGTGACCACTTCCCTGGGGAGCCTGTTCCAACACCCAACTAAACTCTGGGTGAACAACCATTTTAATATCTAACCTAAACCTTCCTTGACACAACTTCAAAACATTCTCTCAGATCCTGTCACTGGTCACCAAAGAGAAGAGAACAGTGCCTGCCTCTCCTCGTCACCTCATGAGGAACTTGTAGACTGCAATGAGGTCTCTCCACAGTCTCCTCTTCTCCAGGTTGAACAGACGAAGTGACCTCAGCTGCTCTTCATATGGCTTCCCCTCAAGGTCCTTCACCATCTTCATTGCCCTCCTTTAGAACTCTCTAACAGCTTAATATCTTTCTTATATTTTTGTGCCAAAACTGCACACAATATTCAAGGTGAGGCCACACCAGTGCAGAGCAGAGTGGGACAATCCCCTCCCTCGACCAGCTGTTGATGCTTTGCCTGATTTCCCCCAGAACATGGTTGATCCTCCTGGCTGCCAGGGCACTGCTGACTCATATTCAACTTGCCGTTGATCAGGGCCCCCAGGGCCCTTTCCATAGCACTGCTTCCCAGCATCTCATCCCCCAGTCTGTACTACATCCAGTGTTGCCCAATCCCAGGTGCAGAATCCAGCACTTTCTCTTGTTGAACTTCATATGGTTGGTGACTGCCCAGTCCTTTAATTTGCCAAAAGGCCTCCCTGCCTTCAAGGGAATCAACAGGTCCTCCCAATTTCATATCACCTCCAGACTTGCTTAACTTCTCTTCTAGTCCTGTGTCCAAGTAATTTATGAAGATGCTGAAGAGAACAGAGCCTAAGACAGAGCCCTATAGAATCGCAGTAGTGACAGCTGATTGCCTTTAAGTTTCATTTGTTTAATCTCTATGTTCACCACTCTGAATCCACATTGTAATTAATTTATACGTTAAATGCCTGTTTTGCCAGAGGAAGAAGGTCACCACAAAATACACAGACACCAATTTTAAAGAATAAGTATATAAACTTACTATAGTGCAAAACAGTAAATGATTACAAAAGAAGCAAAGGATAAGCTTCGCAATGCGCCTAGTCATTACTACAAAGAGTGTCTATAGTGATTAAGAAAGACACATCACCAGTTACCCCTTTAAAACATTACCATTATCCATACCCACAAGTCAGCTGGGGAGCCCCAATCACAACAAAGGGTCAGAGAACCACTGGTAACTGGGAAATCCTATGCAGTGTGTCCACTTGTAGGTGAGGTGTCCATCTTTGCTGTGAATGGGTCCAGCTTTTATATTGTTAAACAAACAAGCTTACATCATTTATTTAGTGTGGAAAATATCTTGCTTTCTTCTCTTGTTGGTTTTCACCCAAAACCTGGCCAGGGCTCAGAATAAAATCAGAGTCAATTTGGAGCAACTACTGTTGAACAAAGATAGATATATTCATATTTAATAAGGCCAGCCATCTACCTCCATGCCCTTGACTAGTCTCTAAATACAGAAGGATAGGTACATTCATAACAAATACACTAATTAAGCAGTACTTTGCCTAATAAGCAGATACATGGCTATATATAACTTTAAGTTGGAAGGTTCATCTAGAGGTCAACTCTGGCTCAGGGCCTGTTGTTCAGGCCTCAGCACTTCAATGCCTCAAAGTCAAGAGGGATGAGTGTATTAGTGAAAAGAAAATAGACTGAACTAACATGTTAGACATCAGTGATAGGTATGGCTTCACACACAGGATGTAGGAGCCTAAACAGGAACAAAGCAGATGTTAAAGATAAAATCTAGTTGTGTGAGTTGGACATGGTGAAATTGCCTATATTTACAGGTGGCTAGGGTTATTTGGTGCAATTAGGATACCCATAGGATTGAGAGAAAAATAGAATAGATATATAAGAGATGCTCAGCCCTCTGACAAGACCTTCCTTTAAGTTCACCTAAAATTAGTTCCCCTTAAACCTAGCTTCAATTTAAGCTGACCTGAAAGAAACACAGAGGGATTGATTCAGCAGACTAAAACAGGCATCTAGTGCCATTTGGGATGCCCTAGGGCATTTCAGACATGCACATGTGTCTGGCAGATGTGACACGGGACAAACAGGATGCCTACACTGTTCTGGAGCATCTGGATACCACACACTGTTCCCAAAGACATCTCAAACTATATGCCATTTTTAGACAATCGAATTTGATGCTTATTGCCCCCCAAAAAATCTTTCAAAACCATTATCCGCAACAATGTATTATAATATAGCAAAAGAAGGCCATACTTAACCCATGAATTTTCATGTGAATTTCTCTACAATAAAAACTGGATTCTGTTAACAGATGGAATATTTTCCCATTGCTATGTTTACGTTGTTCCAAATCATCATGTTCAGTATGCCTGCAGGGTACTTTACAGTCCTCATCACCAATGACAACTTAAAAATACAAAGCAAGATTGTTCTACACTGCACAGTTCTGCACAGAAGAGTTTCATAGAGCCAACACATCAACACTGTCCATACGCCACTGCTAAGAGCCCAGATAAGGATGAAAACAATTTCATCAGATTCCTTTGCATCCATGAAATGTTTGCATCAATTTTCAACTGTACTTTCATTCTCAGCACTGATGATGTAAAAATTAATGACCCAGATGTAGACAGAGCTGAAGGAAAGGCTAGTGTTTGCTGCAAGAGCCACTGAAGATTTGAGCACTTCTATCACAGGCAGTCTGTCACGGAAAAGGGATAAGCAGTTATGTTCCAAAAGAGATCTAGCAGAAAAGCTCTTTAACATGATGTCTATTGGTCCATGTCTTAACATGGACCTCACCATATGTAATTCAGTTTGTGTTTCCTTTGGGCTCCAGGTTATGTGATTTGTACTTAAGGAGATTTTTGAAAGTTTATTTCAGCCAGATCCTCCCAACAGATACAATATTATAAATGAAGCATGATTTCCAATGGACTAACATAGTGGTGTAACATAAAAAAAGACAAGGAGACAAATCAAATAATTTTGGATTGCCTACATGCCTTCTATCCAGTTAGCAGTATGCAACTAAATCCCTTTTGATTTTGTTTTGTTTATTCTTCTTGTTAGCAGCTTCTCAATTAAAGAATTTATTTTTGCCTTGTTAGCTATTCTTAGGTCCCTGGAATAATATATAATGGAATAATCTAAAAGAACTGACTTCAGTATTGTATAAACTAGTTGGTTTATAATCCATTTCCACTGAGCTATTTTCATTAATGTAAATACTTTAAATAAATTAAGTATTCTACATTTATCAGGTTTGAGATTTACAGTTCTAAATGCCTTCAGATTTACTCAGCAGAATACTTAATAATAATAAAAGAATAATGCAAATAGTTGAGTTTATGGAGTTAAAAAAAGTAAATTAAAGACATTTGAAGGTTGATAAAGTCATGGGAAAATATTAAATGGAACAAAAATCAATACTAGTGGTGTGAGAATTTTAAGAGAGGTGCTAGATGTATACAAACATTAAAAGGGTAAAATACCTGCTATGGAGAAAGCTACTTTCTAGCTGTGCTAAGCTGAAAAGCACAGGACAAAGCTTGTGGGAGTATGGAGACATAGTATTCCTCCCTGAGAGAATCCAGCTATGGTGAAAGAAAAAAAAAATAAATCAGAAGATATTATAATCTGACTTTCTTTAGGAAACAACAAAGCCTAAACAGAAGATGCACACTGCTTTATACTAACAAACATTAATCCCTGCCACCCCCACTATGAATTCCAGGAACTGAAAAAAAAAAGTCAGTAAACCAAATTAATAGAATCTCAAAAGTTAAAAATCACACAGCCTAAGCAAAGATCAACACTGAAAAAGAAAAATGCCAGAGAAAAGGAATGCCAGGGACTCTTTGAATTCCTTTAGGAACTTCTTTGCTGCTATTGTTTAGCAAGAAAGATTATCAGATACTGAGATAACGAATTGGAGAATAAAACTATATTGGGAGTTATTTTCAGAATAGTAGCAGTGAGACTGCCTAAACAAAATGTAAATCTGATTATCTGAACTCTCAAAAAGGTTTGTTTTTTTCCACCATCAAAAGGAAACCAAAACAAGACAAGCTTGCACTAGAAAACCGTTCTGCAATATTTTGAAGGGGAAAAATCTTTGACAGATTTTAGGGCAGACGGTATGATTTTAAGGAATAGCTTTCAAAAGGCTTTCAGCTTTTGTTGTAAATTGAGTATACTGCTTGCAGGCACAAACAGGATCTACGCTTATGGATAAGATTTTGCAATGTTCTCAGATCACTGCTAGGCCAGTCATGCAGTAAATCTTCAAGGGACCAGTAAGGACTCTTGTAAAGTTGGTATGAGAGGTCGTTTCCTTCTCTGATTTAAGCATTTCTGTAACAGACCATGATAATCTATGAACACTTCATAGCACTAACATATTCAGGAAAGTTCCACCCTCTACATCCAGCAGGACACAGTTTCCGTGAGCAAGGGCAGACCGCACTAAGTACCAAGTTTATTCCATTAGCAGGCTCGTAGCTTTGCACTACCAGGAAAATAATATAATTATATATTTATAATGTTGATTTTAATTTCCCTGCAACTCTGTCTTCAACTTACCTCTTTTGTTGTAGCTTCCCCAAACCTCTTCTTCTTTTTCTCCTTGTCTTTCATGCTGGCCCTTCTTTCCCTTTCTGCCCTGCTACTCTAGCCAAAAGCATCTATTCTGAGACTGCAAGAGGCTGCAGGTTTTACTGTTCTTTCTGTCATCCTTACACTGTGGGTTTACTTTCAAAAGTAGTTAAACTGGAAGAATGAATACTCTTTAGTCAGCTTCCTTAAATAGAAATTTCAACTTTCAATTTCTTGCTGTTATGGACAAGCACTACAGGATACAGTGGCACACTGACAGAATAGAAGAAGGGTGTACAAACAGAGCTTGGATTGTTTTAGTCAGAAAGGCTATTCTTTCTTGTGACGCTGCAGTGGCTCTTTTAGTTAGTAGTTTGGGAAAGTTTCTCATCACCTATAAATGATGCAATTATGTAGCCTGAGATTTTCAGCAGTGGCTGGTGGCAACCTATGTAAAGGAGACAAGAAGGGAGCTGCAGGGCATGAAGATACAGTGTTTCCTAAAAAGCACATCCAACCAAAGTTTCCTGAAAAATACTTAAACACCCCAAAAATCAACTCTTTTCTGAAAATCCTCATCTTCACCTTTTATCATGCTCACACTCTGTCACCCTGAAAAAGGCTTGGAGGGAGTTCTTAACATGCAACCCCTTCCTCTTCCTAGTGGAGCTTTCCCCCATATACTATCTCACTGAAGTTACTCAAGTCATTTATACAGTGATCAAAATGAACAGGATAACCACAGTGTGGTTTGTTGTAGTAAAGGAGCTGCCACTGTCATTATAAATAATCAATTTCAGGTGGTGTTTTGTTTCAAGCCTCCAGCAACCACTGCAAAAATCCATGTTGCAGAAATAACCTCTCCATTCAAGAACAAATCCAGTCTCCCTGCCTTTCTGCTGTCATTGATACAACCACTTACTTTTTGTCACTCAGACTACAGAATCTGCTTTCTTTGTATCCAGTCTTGTATGAAAATGCATTGAGAAATCACTGTGTAGCTATAATTCATTTTTTGTTCTTCCTGCCCTTCAAAGACGTTCTCAGGGTGCAGTGAGGGCTAGCTGTTCCTTAAGTGTTACAGTTGCACTAAGCAATGCCAAAAAGTCAGAATTAAGAGAAAACATTAGCTAGAGGTACATGAAAAAACGAGGTAAGTGTAGAAAAGACCACCAAGGATCCGTGTTGGAGCGGACCAACCCGTAACTACAGTATTTGTACAGCTTTTTTTAGTTAGTAAAGAAAAACTATTTTCTCACATTTCATTTTACTCTACATAACATACCTATAATATGTTAGTGGACTTTAAAACAAACACACAACCCCATCAATTTTTCACACTTCCCATGTTTTTTGTATCATTGTTGCACTGGAAGTTGTACTATGGGACAGAAAAGTCTCCTCAGCAGAGAGAGGAGAAGGAGAGGATAGTGTGACTTTTTACTAAGTTGCCTACACAGACACTGTACACATGGCAAAGCGTAGAGCCAGTGTTTTACAACTATTCAGCAGGGGCCAAACACTGTCCTCCTTGGTGGAAAAAGTGGGAGTTTTATGGTTGTTTTGAATGGTCGGTCTCTGATATGTCAGAGGTTCATATAGCTCACAGGACCCAGTAGAGCTGCCTGCTTGTTTTCTTCACTGGGCTGTGTTTTTCTGTTCTTCATGCTAGTCAGGCACAAGCTGACTGTTTCATGTCAGGGAAGGTTACAGTGTTATACATTAATGGTGTAGGCTTTATTTCTGAGATGCATAATGGAAAATTAAAATATTTGCAGTGTATGTGTGACTAGGAATATGAGGCAGTATGATACTGTGCTGATGGAAAAGTCTAAACCAATTGAAACACCTATTTCTTAAGTATTTCTGCCTCCATTACATCATGATAGCACTAGATAAAGCTACGGCTCTCATTCTCCAGCTCTGTACATGCATAATCTGCATGGGTCTAATGACTATTATTTGCTACCTGATCAGCGGCCATAAGCATTGGCATAGAGACAACTGTATGATGTTTGCTGTACTGTGCACATTGTTAGGCAGAGCTCATTGCCAAAGCAGAAATGCTCCAGCCCTGCTGGGTAGGCAGGGATCCTGTCCTGGTTTCCTGGGACCAGCTTTCTGTTGCAGGCACCTTCCATCTAGGGAGCACAACCAAGATTTAAATTGTGAGCAGTTTTATTTTTGTGAAAAGCCTTCTTTATCCTTTGGGTAAATAATAAGATTTTGCAGTTTAAGACTTATATTGCTGACTCTGGGTTTTTCCACACTGAAAAAAAAAATAGCAAGGAATATCACTGCACTCAGACCTGTTGACTGTATTGAAATGCAGCTCAGCTGACACTGTGGCCCCACTTCACCAGGTCCACTAGGCTTGCTCAGTGCTATCTACCAGTCTGCTCAGGAGCAATGAAAGCAGAAGCTTTTACATCTAAGCCCCCTGAAAATAATTGAAAAAGATTTTGCAGCCTAAAAAAAAAGTAGATATATGAATGAAAATAACTCCAGCTTGTCTAGTAGTTATCTAGTAATTCTTAAGAATTTCTTTCAGAATTGCTCTCTACTATTCCCCCACAATCTGAATCAAATATTAATTAGCTAAATAACTGTTTAGATTTAGTGTCTTGTCCTGAAGGTGTAGGAAAATTAAGACTTTGCTGGTTTTTACCCCTACAACTTTGTGCAGCCTAATTCACTACAATAATCACCAAACTTATTTCCAAAATATATTTAATAACTTAATTGACCACACATTAAGTTATATTTCTATGTAAAATTAGTTTCATTTTCCTTACTGTTAATAAAGCCATTTAAAGCACCCTTCAGTAATGTAACGACAACAGGTCTATTGATTGACTCTTCCCATAACACCAGTTATCAGTTGTCACATGTGGAGAGGGAAGAACAGTACAGTAAAGCAAAATTCCTGTTCAAGAGAAGTACATCTATGACTCAACAAGCAGGATATCACTTTTACAAAGCACACTCATCCATCATTCCTCAAATGACTGTAAAGAATTAACAAACCTTTTTTTTTCAGTGCTGTTTCAGCTTTTTAAGAAAGGGTTACAATCAGTGAGGCACCTTGCCACTATGCTGCAACCCTCTTGTTGCTTGGTGTCTGCAGACATGTTTGTCTGTCTGATTTCATGCTTCTCTCTTCTCCCTCACTTAGCAGACTACTAGACCACAACTACAGGCACAGTGGGGAAATGTTCCTGTGATGTGGTTTCTGAAGTTGTCTATGTTTTTCTTCACTTGGCAAAGGCTTATTCATTTCCATGCTCTAAGCCAATCCTTTTCCCAGTCAATGACAGTTGTATGAATGCATTTGAGTGCTGAATTCAGCTTTTTGTGTTCAGCCAGTTTCACAATAACGTTTTATGTTTCAGTGCTCATTCTGGCAAATAAGTTCAATTTTTAGGAAGTAAAGTTGCCACTTAGCAGGCCTTTTTATTAGTAAATATATATTTGCTACTACTTTGTTTCTGTTTTCTTTTTTCTTAAATTTAAAATCAAAATGTCATTTTTAAGGACTGTTTAGAGTCCACACTAGATTAAATTTTCAGGTGTAAGTAACATATTGTTCAACCTCATCAGAGTTCAGTCATGCTTCCTGTAAGCAATTAAGAAAGCTACCTACATGATAAGAACAGGCTTTCAAATGGAAAAACTTAGCATAATTTCTAAACATATCCTTTAAAGAATGAAGTAATTGACAGTTTTACAAAGGCTATATCATAAAAATGCTTGGGAGGGCCTTGGTCCAGCTCTGTTACAGAAGGCCCTGTGCTGAGATCAGACTAGAGTGCTCCCGGGATGTTAAACAGGTCCTAAGGCAGACCCACTGGTGGTACTCCACTGCCAGCAGCCTCCAGGTAAACACAGTCCATTACTCTGTGCTTTGAGCCCAACTAGTCAACTGCTTTTTAACCAACTAGCTGTCCACCAATCCACAATGTAATGACTCAACTTAAGGACAAGAATTTTGTAGGAAACTCCATTGGAAGCCTTGAAAAGCCAAGGTAAAGACATCCGCTACTGTCAGCTTGGTCAGGTGCAATCACTCCCTGGAAAATCCATGCCAAACACTTCCTTTTTCACCTGCCCCAAAATGTTCTCCATTGTTGACAGCAACATTTAAGGCTTGGGTTACAAAATTCCATCAAAGCTGCTGAAATCTGTGAATATGAGCAAGGGGAGATTTTTTTCTCCCCAGAAGACAGGTGATGCCTATAATTCATTCATGTAAATTCAAACAATGCATTTATTTGCATTTATTTACATTTATTCTTAAAATTGTACATATACATTTATTGGCATACTTTTAACTGTCTACTGTTAAAGAAACTTGAGTTATGCTTTGAAATGTTAAATACAAAAAAGTTAGAAAACACATTGTTTTGTGTATTACACCTGTGTTTGGGGTATATGCCCAAACCTAGTATAAGAGTGTATACTGAGATGTGTGAAAGCTGATTTTGCAGGAAAAGTTCACTTGACATTTCCAAATTCCAGCTCAGAAAATACATGTGTTTTATAGCACGTAGCCTCTTGCTTGCTCCTGTTATTTTTATTCTGTGATTGTAAAATCCGCAGTCTACAAGATCCGCATGAGGGGAAGAGAAGGGGCAGTCACTGATCTCTTCTCTATTGTGACCTGAGGGAATGGCCTGAAGTTGTGTCAGGGGAGGTTTAGATTGGATATTAGAAAAGGGTTCTTCACCCTGAGGGTTGTCGGGTACTGGAACAGGCTCCCCAAGGAAGTGGTCACAGCACCAAGTTTTCCAGAGATCAAGAAGTGTTTGAATGATACTCTTAGGCACGTGGTATGACTCTTGGGGATGGTCCTGTGCAGGGCTAAGGGTTGGACTCAACGATCCTTGTGGGTCTGTTTCAACTCAGCATATTCTGTGATTCCGTTCTTCTGTAAAATGACAAGGACCGTCCTTTCTGTGTTTAGACAGCACATGGAGCATTGCATTCCTGATGAATGACTTGATTGAGGCTCATAGCACTAGTGAAAGGAAAAGTTTTGTTATAGATATATGAAGCTGGTTATGTGTTACTGCCCAAACTTATTTTGCCATAACTTTATTTTCCCTCTTCCTTTCTTCATACCCATGTAGTTTCCTATGATGAAATGGGGATTACAATTATCTGGTCTGTCTGGGAGATAGTTACCAAGAACTCAGATTTTTTTCTCCCTATTCACCACCCCCCAACTTTCTATGTCACGCTGCAGGGAAATACATAGATTCTGGGGGTCCTGTACTAGATTTGGAGATAGATTTCATTCCAGTCTTACGGTGTATTTTGGGATTGCACACGGATTCCATTGGGGAGAAAAACTAAAACTTTTCTGCTTTGGCTTCTGAATGAGACTGGCCACAATTCTTCATGGTCTGTGATTGCTATCATGGTCTTTTCTTGTGGTGCATGTGTTAAAGAAGGAAAATGGCTACATCAGACATTTATATCTGTAGTGGTTTAGTTTTCTTGGTTTTGGTCTAGGCCTTCCCTGGTAACAGGGTTATAACTAAGGAAGTATTCCACACCATTCCTTTACATAATCAGGTGTAAATAAAGACAAAGGAGGGAGGTTCCTCTCTCTCTTCCTTTCGGGTGTTTGGATGACATCAGGTCTCAGTGTGTTGCCTTTGTTCTTATCTATGTGAGCTGAGGCCTATCTGAGAAACTGTAGTCCCAGCTGAGCAGAGGTGAAGAAACTGCTTTCTTGAGGGAAGTTTGGTGAGAATTAATTTTTTTAGTTACTTAATTGAGCTATTCCCTGAGTTTTCAAGTCTGTGTATCTGTTTTGTTTTGGTTTTACCTGATTTTTGTCCCTTTTCCCCTTCCCTTTTTTCCTTCTAGGGTTGTTTGTGATTCTTATTCTGTGTATGCATGGTGTTTAATTGCACATAACTTTAATATATGTGAATATATATATATATATTTTTCTACAATTTTCATTTGGTACTATTTTTTCTCTCTTGGGAGGAGGGAATCTGTGTGGCCAACAGCTGGGTTTGGCAGGGAGCCAACACAAACTTCCACAACATCTCAGAAGAAGCTAACCACAATTTAATAGGACAAAGAAGAAATTTCTCATTACCTTTAAGTACTCTTCCCTCTCAAAATCCTCCTGCAAATTATATAAATATGTATATTAAAAAAAGTCCTGTAGGAAAAATTGCGAGAGTGATATTAGCAGAAAGTGTATAAAAGCCAAGATATATCATCTCTGCTTCCCTGGATCTCTTTCTAGTGATAAGAGTAGACAACATCCTAATATTTAGTAGTTAGGAAGATTTAGTTAAATTTCAAGATAGTAAAAGGAGAGTAACTCTTAATTATATCTCTGAAGTCTATCTGCAACTGTGTCATTAGCCAAGAAAAATGAGAATGTGCTTCATCAACTGTGTCCAGTTTTCACCTCCACAATTCAAAAAAGACATTCACAGACTGGAGAGGATTCAAAGGAGGGCCACAAAGATGATCCAAGTGATGGAGAACTTGACCTACAAGGAAAACTGAAACAGTTAGGTCTTTTCCTTCATGAGAAGGTTCAGTTGTGACTTTGTCACAGTCTTCTAGTACTTAAAGGGCATCTACAAAGAGGACAGTGAAGGTCACGCTTCACAAGGACCCACATGGAGAGGACAAGGGACAAAGGGCCAAGTTATATGAGGACAGGATTCATCTTAATATAAGAATTTTTTTCACAGTTAGAACTATCAGTCATTGTAACAATCTTCCCAGGGATGTGGTGGATTCTTCATCACTGGAGATTTTCAAGATATGACTGGATTGGGTGCTAGATAATATCAGGGCTCCCTTCCACATGAAAGTTTGGACCAGATGAATTTCTACGTCTCTTCCGGCTTAGGCTGTTTTATTATTCTATTATTCAATCTACACTAAAGTTTTTGCTAACACTTGAACCTCTATTTGTGATGGTTTGGGGTTTTTTTTATTTGTATTTTGGTTGTTTAGTTGGGGTTTTTTATTTGGAATTTTTGGGGGTGCAGTGTGTGTGCGTGTGTGCATGTGTGTGTTTTGTTGAGTTTGTTTTGTTGAGTTTGTTGTGTTTTTGTTTGCTTGCTTTTTTGTTTTTGTTTTTTTTTAAATGCAGGAATTCCATCCAACCTGAAATTGAGATGCGGATGTGACAATTTACCATTTGCTTGCCTGAACAAGATAACATCAGAGATGTCTCCAAAATGTGTTATTGTCTCCTTTATCTCATCCTCTCTACAATTCTCTTGGACTCTAATTCAGAGTTGATAAATTATTTGACGATTTGGCTTTGACATGAATAATCGTCTTCTGTCCTGTCTCCAATTCATAATCAGTGCTGAACAAATGGCTTATGTGCCACACATTACCATTCTTTGACTGCGTGACTTCTGGCTGACTAAAATAACAAAATATCAATGTTGCAGTGACCTCTTTTTTCCTTGATGAAGAACAATGTTGATTTTGTTTTTCTAAACTAAATTACTTTGAACATCTAAGTTGGCAGGGATAAAGTAGAAAAAAAATCACAGCTGAGAAATCACAGTGAAATGAGAGGACAGGATTATAAGTATCAACAAACTTGCATAGATGTTGTACCTTTTTCACTTGATGTAACTTTAAAACAGAGATCCAGCACATGACCCACAAGAATTTAAAACCATATGAAATTCTAGTTATCAGAAAAAAAATAGAAGACCCCAGAGGATACTCTGATTTAGTTTTAAAGGCTGGAAAAATTGCAAAATTGCATCTTGAGGTCAGAAGTAGCTGGAAAACCCCCCAATATTTACAGAGGAAAGATCCTGTGAAAATTAAGCCAAAACCTCATGAATGTGTACATAGTTAGGAGATATTTGTAAAGAAAAAAATTAAGAGTTCCAAGCTTTGCAAAGTAATTTCTTCAATAGTTCATGAAAAATATTAATGCATGATGTCCACCTTGTTATACAAATTCACCAATCAACTAATGAAATTTGAATAGGACAACTTAGTTAATTGGTTGCGAATGTTTAAATTACTTTTAATAAGCAGAAAAGCATTACTATATGAAGAAGAAATTCAGTGAAAAGTAACAGAAATGTTCAGAAGGTTGGCAATAATTATAAGCTACAACTAAAAGAGATGAATACATAAAACTCAGCAAAGGGTTGACTGAGGGGCAATGTAACCATTCACAGATTTTTTAAAAAAAACTTTAATCTCAATATGATATGGATAAAGTAATGTTTCCAGCATTATTGCAGGTATGAATCTGTTGATCATTGATGACTTATGAAAAAAAAAAAGAAAGCTTTTTTTTTTTTGTGAAAAGGCACGAAAATTTGTAATAATACCAACACTGAGAAGGTAATTACATTTCAAATGGCTCAAGAGAAAGAGTTTCTCACTGTTGCTGTAGTTACCACTGACTATAACAGTGAGCAAGTGTTTTGGAGAATGAGGGCAAGCCAGGGTATTCTGCTAACTTGCTGGATAAGGTTGCTACAGAATGAAATTCTGACCAACACAACCATGATCTCACAGCCACTATCCAAACTCCTCTGAAATTACTGGAGTCTTTCCACTGACTTAAATAGACTCTGACATTCTCTCATAGTGAAATGAACTTATGGCTAGTACCCAAAGTTCAAGAAAGCCCAGAGGACAAGGCCCTGACCTTTCTATGCCTAACAAGGGGAAAGAGAAAAAATTAAGAACAGTAAAGGAGGATAGCAGGCAGACCTTATAAAGGAGAATAGCAACTTCGGACCTATCTTACCCAGGAAGAAATTGATAGGGAAGGGAAGAGTGATCATAGGAAGCTTGATCAAGGAAGAAGGATAAAGAGGAGTCTGGCATAGGAGAGGGAAATGAATAATATAGGTGGCAGCCCTTTCATTGACTTCTGATATGAGCTGCTGGAATTTAAGGTCCTCCAAGCACCTTTCCCACTTTTTTATTCCTATTGCAAATTCAAGCAGAACTGAAAGCAAAAAAAAAAAAAAAAGTTTTGCATTGGTGGCAAGAGAAAATAAGTAAGCCACTTAGGAGAAAAAAAGTAATGCAAATCATAGACATATAAAATGCAGTATCTTGTATTCTTAAGTTAACATGGGAGAGAAAATTTTTGCTCAGAAAAACATCTTTATACTCAAGAGATTCCACCAGCATGGATGAAGCAAAATGGGTGCCCTTAGCAAGCAATTATGAGAAGAGATGGGAAGAAACAGAACAACCATATGAGAAAACTGGTGAAATCCATAATCACAATAAGCTTGCATTAACAATATTTTAACCTAAAACTGCATTAAGAGAGCCTTAATATTTGTCTTCCTGGCATAAAGCAAGCAGACCAGCTCTAATTACTGCTGAGGGCACAGTCCCTCACCCAGGCATGTGTCATGGTCCAGATGGCAGGTGCTAGTCAGGGCTTTCACCAGCAGTGACTTCAGTGGAAGAGCTTTGCCTCTCTCCCCGTGCCAGCCAATCCAAGTACTAATATTTATTCAAATGGGATAAACAGTAGAAACAATTTTTAGAAGAAACAGAAATTCAGTTTATTAGGACTGTGGAAACTCAGTGCCAGATATTTAAAAGTATAATCAAGCCACTTAAGTCCAGCCATAACATTTAGATTCTATTTAACCCTAATGTATTTTTGTAACTGATTTTTGATGAATCAGCCTTTTAAAAATCTTTACATAAACTGTTCTTTGGATTTATATGCATATAGTATCCTTTGCAAACCAAAATATTGGCATATATTCCTACCACAGTTTACAAGTAGCCTAACTATTTACCTTTCAGATTATTTCTAGATTTTTTTGATGGTAAATAACATCCAAAGAAAGGAAAGTGCTAACTTTTGGGATATTACTAAAATAAACAGCCTTGGAGACCACAAAATTTGCTCTGCTAACATGCTGGCAAGAAGGCTAATCTGAACATAATGGGTTAGTTTGATTTTGTTCAGACTGCCTAGCATATGCACTAAGAACCTTTTGGGAAATCACCTACATTACAAATGAGGTACTTGAAAGACTACTAGAGTGTCGCCTTTTGATGTTCCTAGTTGACTAAGATGGTACTCTTATCTGAAATTGAAGTGAGATATCTGAAAAGCACCAAATTCAAAACAAGAAAAATGCAATCTCTTAAAGACATACTGAGTTTCTGTACCAAGTCAAGTACATTTAGGATGAGATAAGACTGGGAAAGAGACTGTGGACATCTTTCTGCTTATGAAACAAGGATTTCCTATTCTATTCTGTTGTATGGAAAAGTTTATTCTGGGAAGTATTGAAAAACACCTGAAAGACAACACAGTCATTGGTCACAGCTACCACGGCTTCCTGAGAGGAAGATCCTGCTTACCCAACCTGATTTCCTTTCATGACAAGGTCCCCCACCTAGCTGATCAAGGAAAACCAGCTGATGTAATCTTTTTGGATTTCAGTAAAGCTTTCAATACTGTCTCTCACAGGATCATTCTGGACAAACTGTCCAGGACACAGATGGATAAACACAAAGTGGTGGGTGAGCAATTGGCTCACAGGTCAATCACAGAGGGTAATAGTTAATCTGGTAACATCAGACTGGTCACCTGTCACTAGTGGGGTTGCACAGGGCTTAGACCCTGTGCTCTTCAACATCTTCATAAATGACTTGGACACAGGAATGGAAGGGATACCAAGCAAGTTTGCAAATGACACAAAACTGGGAGGAACTGTTAACTCCCTTTAAGGCAGGAAGATCCTGCAGAGAGACCTAGGAAATTAGAGGACTGGGCAATCACTAACCATATGAAGTTCAGCAAGGGAAAGTGCTGGATTCTGCACCTGGGATGGGATCCTGGATGTATGTACAGACTGCGGAATGAGATGCTGGAAAGCAGTGCCTGGGTGTCCTGATAAATAGGAAGTTGAATATGAGTCAGCAGTGCCCTGGCAGCCAGGAGGGCCAACTATGTCCTGGGGAACATCAGGCAAAGCATCGCCAGTCAGTCAAGGGAGGGGATTGTTCTGCTCTGCACTGGCGTAGCCTTACCTGGAATATTGTGTGCAGTTTTGGGCACAAAAATATAAGTAAGATACTAAGCTGTTAAAGAGTGTCCAAAGGAAAGCAGCAAAGATCATGAAGGGCCTTGAGGGGAAGCCATATGAGGAGCAGCTGAGATTGCTTGGTCTGTTCAGCTCAGAGAAGAGGAGACTATGGGAGACTTCATTGCAGTCTACAAGTTCCTCATGAGGGGAAGAGGAGAGGCAGGCAGTGATCTCTTCTCTGTGGTGACCAGTGACAGGACTCGATGGAATGACCTGAAGTTGTGTCAGGAAAGGTTTAGATTGGATATTAGAAAAAGATTCTTCACCCAGAGGGTTGTTGGGCACTGGGGTGCCCAACACATTTTGGATCACTTCACCCAGGGAAGTGATCACAGCACCAAGCCTGCTAGAGTTCAGGAAGTGTTTGGATGATACCCTCAGGCATGTGGTGTGACTCTTGGGGATAGTCTTGTGCANCCTGGATGTATGTACAGACTGCGGAATGAGATGCTGGAAAGCAGTGCCTGGGTGTCCTGATAAATAGGAAGTTGAATATGAGTCAGCAGTGCCCTGGCAGCCAGGAGGGCCAACTATGTCCTGGGGAACATCAGGCAAAGCATCGCCAGTCAGTCAAGGGAGGGGATTGTTCTGCTCTGCACTGGCGTAGCCTTACCTGGAATATTGTGTGCAGTTTTGGGCACAAAAATATAAGTAAGATACTAAGCTGTTAAAGAGTGTCCAAAGGAAAGCAGCAAAGATCATGAAGGGCCTTGAGGGGAAGCCATATGAGGAGCAGCTGAGATTGCTTGGTCTGTTCAGCTCAGAGAAGAGGAGACTATGGGAGACTTCATTGCAGTCTACAAGTTCCTCATGAGGGGAAGAGGAGAGGCAGGCAGTGATCTCTTCTCTGTGGTGACCAGTGACAGGACTCGATGGAATGACCTGAAGTTGTGTCAGGAAAGGTTTAGATTGGATATTAGAAAAAGATTCTTCACCCAGAGGGTTGTTGGGCACTGGGGTGCCCAACACATTTTGGATCACTTCACCCAGGGAAGTGATCACAGCACCAAGCCTGCTAGAGTTCAGGAAGTGTTTGGATGATACCCTCAGGCATGTGGTGTGACTCTTGGGGATAGTCTTGTGCAGGGCTAAGGGTTGTACTCAATGATCCTTATGGGTCCATTTCAACTCAGCACATTCTGTGATTCTGTATAAAACAAGAAAGAACCTTTCATCTTTTTATGTGCACGTATTGCTCCTATAGTGATGTATGCTTCATAAGCATGCTAAGAAACTTGCTTGTACCTACTCATGGAAGTTTCCACACTTACATAATTTCTCTTTTGCTGCAGATGTCTTCACCCCATCCAGTAGCCTGGAGCTGTCAAAAAAGTTAAAAAGACTAGAGTAAACAAAAATCACAGCCTAAGTTAACAGGATGAGCAGAGAGACAAAGATTTGGCACAGCTAGCCTTACACTTAATAAATGGCCCAATGTTGGCTTATTAGAGCAGGAAGTCTCTAACCTCACTTTTCAAGAGGAGCAGAGATTCAAGCTTTATCTTGCATCACCTCAGATTTCCATAAGGTCTTCCCATTAAAGCTATCATTTTACTGAAATGTTTATATTATTCGTGTAGCTTTTTGGTGCAGTCTATAATTACCTGCTCATACAGAGGCTGTCAGGTCTACTCAACTTTGTTTATATATTTCTCACAGTAAATAATCACAAAATACTCCCTCTGAGTAAAACATCCTGCTTAACATACTGAAACATATAAAAGCCCTCCAACAACACATTGCTACATTATATACAATACTGTAACTCTAACATCATCTCACACTACTCTCAGTTAATATATCCTACATAAACACCCTCAATCACCTCGTTTAAAATGCAAACATACAGAATAAGACATAATGAATGAATATATTATGTACCTATCTAGCATAATGTAACATAAAAATATTTTCTCTTTCTCATCAGCCAATTAAGTCTTGTTCAAAGAGAAAATACAAATAGCTGGGATTTAAGGAGTCAGACATTTTAAAGAGTTCAGCTAAAGCTCTATACCATCCTAAAAATTAGACAGCAAATGTAACAAAGTTCACCTAGGGAGACTTTTCGTTCCTTCCCACATTAAATGTACTTTGTCCCTTGGTGGTGCAGAAGCAAATTAGCAACATGTGGAAACTACTAAGGAAAGCAGAAGGTATACATTAATTTCATACCTAATTATTAATTAATTTGCTCAGGCTCTACCAGAATAATCAGCACTTGAACAGCTTCACTTGTTCCCAATGAGCTGCTGAAGTGTCTCTGTTTAAAATTCCAGGGGGCCACAGTTGCAGCAGGTTGAATAGTAATGATTGCAGAGAGCTTGAGCCTGGTTTAGGCTTTTCTTCTGTGGGACTTGCACATGCTTTCATAGCACCAAGAATGACTATGTCACTAACAATAGGGTAAAAAGATGATATTTTTTTCTGAGAGTATCATTATGCTAACATAAAACTGAAGAGGAGAATTATGCATGTGAAGTAGCCCCACTGATCCTGTGTTGCTGTAAAATCTTAACAGTGTTAGGATAGATTGTGTTATTCACATTGGGAAAATTATTCACGAAAAATTAATCTGTACAATGTATTATGAACCAAGGCTTTGGTGCTCTGATACAAGCAGCATGTGGTGTTGGGAAATGACAGGTTCAACTAACTTACTAAATAAAACACAAATCAACTAACAGACAGATGATGTGAAGGACTGACTGAAAGTTTTCTACATGTTGCCTCTCTTTCAGATAAAAATTCTAAAATACAGCATATATAAGCAGTTCCTTGTACATTTGATCTAGATAGCCTTTCACTTCTTTCTGTACTTCATGTAGGTTTTAATTTTATATAACATCTCTCTGGTAAAAGGTCTTCAAATTATACAAAATAAGTAACAGTTTGAAAAAGACCATTATGCTTATATAAAGATACAAATGGCTTCTACATCCTATCTTATTATGTTATCCTATGTATCAGAAATTGATATAAGAACTGTCAGTGATCTAGGGAAAGAGGCATATGTGAAAAATGGAAAACACTTAGGATGAGGTTCAGAAGGAACTCTGGTATAAACAGAACTTAGTAAACTTTATACCCCAAACTAAAAATTAGGGTGCAGCCTGCTGTTTGGCTCTGAAGATCCCAAATGCCTGTACACCTCTTCACACTTCAGCCTCACCATGCTCACTGATACTATCTAGCTCAGCCCTAGAAACAGGAAACTTAAAACAAACCTGCTTCTAGGAGAGTTTTATAGCTGGTGAGAAGTAGGCTAGGCTGAACAGGACTTTCCTCTTCTGCTGAGGATTTGTGAAGGATGCCAGGATTTGCCAAAAAGGAACAGAAAGCCAGCAGTGAGGGGCTTGGCTCTGCAGAAACACTAGGACCCTTGGGTAGGAGTGATTGTAGGACTGCCTCTACCATCAGGACTGATCATGCATTTTATATTAAACAGTTACTGGATTTAATGAAAAGTACCAACACTCTTACATCAGTACATAACCACAATGCTTCAGTCAAGCTTCATCCCTGTATAAGATTTCCGGCAAAGTAATTTGCAATTCTTTTGGGAAAGGAATGCTTTCCTTCCCTCTGGACCTCACAATATAGGTTGCTGAAAGAGGAAGTTTTGGGGTCCCTTAGGCTGGAGGATGTCAAATATATAGATCTACTATTGCTAATGTCTTCTCAGGCAGAGCCAGGACACACTCTGAAAAGACACCAGGAGCTTTGCCTAGCTTATTCAAGTAGCCTTGATGGGCACTTACTCTCAGGAGAAAAAATGGACTCTACATTAAAAGGTAGAGGGAGGCATATACCTGCAGCCCTGAATAAGGCACCTAAGATCTAGAGCACTAATTGAAGGACAACCCTTAACTTAATATTTTCTACCTGAATCTTCCCTGTTCAGTATATCAGGGAAGGAAAAAAAAAAAGGCATAGAAAGACGTAAGGGCCTTGAACTGAACTGTTGTATGCACTGCCTAGAAATGTTACTTCAGTGGCTCCTTTTGGTTATCAGGTCCCACTTTGGAATTAAGTCAACAAAATGAGTGCCATGCAGTATAATTCTGTAAGTAATTGTAATCAGCTGTAGAGGACAGCTCATCTCACTAAGCTTAGAATCATATCATAGAATGATAGTATAATTTGGGTTGGAAGGGACCTTGCAGATCATAAAGTTCCTGCCATAGGCAGGGACACCTTCCACTAGTTCAGGTTGCTGAAAGACCCGTACACTGTGGCCTTGAATACTTCCAGGGATGAGGCATCCACAACTCTTCTGAGCAACCTGTTTCAGAGCCTCACCACCTTCCCAGTGAAAAGTTTCTTTCTAATATCTAATATAAATCTACCTTATCTAAATATAAATTTATTTAGTCTCTAAATTTACCCTCTTAGCTAATTATTTCAGTCCCTCATGGATAGCAATTGGAGCATCCTGGTTAAAATAAAAAATAATCTGCATAGGTGTAAATAAGAGAAAGAATAAATAATTCAGTTCCACAAAGTGAAATTCTTGGTAACTATTGCCTTCAGAAACAACTGACAATCTGCAATAACCCTCAGGAGTGATCGTCAAGTAACCTCGGAGGCAAAGCATTAAAAAAAACCCCTAATTATTTTTAAAAAAGTGAAAACACCATAAAATTCTTGCAGAGCTTATTTACTGTTTTATACCAAGATCTATGCTTGAATAAAAGTTCATGAAATTGGATCTAATTTACCATGGGTTATTTCTTGAATAAAAAGTAGGAAGAAAGGGAGTAATAATTTCCCTATATTTTTTCATCACCATAGGTAACCTACCTACAATAAAAAATGCAGCAACTTTGTTTTGTAATGCTATGTTTATAGTGTTGAGTTATATGTAATGTAATACACATCAATATGGTATAGTGCATAAACAGCAAAACAAACAGTAAGAAACACAACAGCATTACAATTATTTAGTGCTATGAATGCTATAAAGCATCAGAGCAGCTAGCAAAATTATGCTGAAAACTAAGAGGGAATGTATTTTTAAAATTTTTTGAGAACTTCTTCAAGAATTACTCAGTAGTGGGTATAACCTCCCTAGAAACAGGGTTGAATCCTCCACTGGTGTAATTTGAAAGACATTCATTAGCATAAATCAAGTTAATCAACATACACCAGCCTAGAGTCTACGTCCACAAAGACTCCTTCCGCTACTGCATTATTCTCCAGTGTAAGCCCAGAAACCCGAGTTAAACAAAAAAGAGTACACCAAAAGGAGAAAAGACTTTAAAATAATAATTATCACATTGTTAGTATACTTTGCATACTACAGGAACACTCCAAGGATTCCAATCAGAATAATCAGTCTCCAATCAAGTCATTACAAGTTCACAAAACCCATTTGACAGATGAGAAAGGAATGAAGATTACACTCAGCCTTATCAAAACAGGATAGGCTCTCATTTTCTTTGACTGTGAAGCCAAGTTATGAGGTTCCAACCCCAATCATCCAGAGCTAACTTCTCACACTTCATAATCACAACTCTTTTCCCTTCAGCAGCACGGACTTGTACACTGCAGGTCTGGTGTAGTAAACAAGATCATTCACAAGTCTGGAAAAAAAAGATTCCTTCTGAATCAATAGACCGGAGTCCCACCTTTTGGATTCAAACAAAATTCTGTCTCAGGAGAACAAGGACTTGTGTGTTTTTACTGGCAATTGCCCGGAATAGGTATTCATAAGTGCAATTGCCTGGAAGGAGGAGGTGGTTCTCTGAGAAAAAAAAAAATATTTGAAGGGAAGAGTTTTCTGAACTGAAGAAGAGAGGAAGGGTCTGGACAGGCTGGATGGATGTGTCAAGGCCAATGGTATGAGTTTCAACAAGGCCAGCTGCTGGATCCTACAGCTGGATCGCAACAACCCCACGCAGTGCTACAGGCTGGGGACAGAGCGGCTGGAAAGCTGTCTGGCAGAAAAAGAGCTGGGAGCGCTTGTCAAAAGCTGGCTGAACATGAGCCAGCAGTGTGCCCAGGTGGCCAGGAAGGCCAATGGCATCCCGGCTGTATCAAAAATAGTGTGGCCAGCAGGATTAGGGCAGTGATTGCTGTCCTATATATTCAGCTCTGGTGAGGCCACATCTTGGCTACTCTGTCCAGTTCCTGGGCCCTCAATTAAGGAATAACATTCAGGTGCTGGAGTGGGTCCAGAGAAGGACAACAGAGCTGGTGAACGGTTTGGAAAGTATGTCCTATTTTGCAACATAAATGATCCTCTAATTTTTTGCTGGCTGTTCAACTTTCTTCTGAGATTAAAGATAGAGATTAAAATTCAGGACTTTTTATGTCAAGAAGGCTGTATCATTCAAAGTCCTAATTTGTGGCAGGCAAGACCTGTCCTACTGAATATAACTTTGCACTTTTCCATCCAAAAGCATTGGAAGAGAGCCCTAAATAATTTATGTTACGCCTGCTCTGTGGACAGATTTCTTCATTTTGTTGCAAGCCATACAGCTCTCAAAAAAATTAATTTTTTTCTCAAAATAATAAAGTAAAAATGAATAATATTTTATTTACTTGCCAACATGTTTTGGGGTTGATGTTTTAGTCTCTGGAAAAATATGTATTACAAAATTTGTAAGAGTTAGTGAGCAAATGTATCAAGATAAAGAAATATTTGTCTTATTCCTCACTGAAATGAATTTGACTGATAAAATCACTTCTCTATTGAAATTTTACTTTTGCCATGAAAGCACTAAACTGTGAAAATATAAAGTATTTTGCTTGTTACTTAGAGATAATCATTCATGTCAGATAAATATATTTGCAGATTTACTGCATCAAATTCATCCTTACCACTAAAATTCACTGAGATGAGGGTGACATACTGACTTCAATAATGCAAAACAAACTATAGCACACATTTTTTTACTACTCCAAAGAAATTAGATTCATTATTTTATGTCTGTGTGTTACTAATATGACTCCACTGCATGACAGATCCTGTTACACAACAATCTTAAAATCAGTTTTCATTAAAAAAATTGACGTCAGAAATCATATTTGTTCAGAGAAGCTCCAAAAACTTTTCTCAGATGTAAAATTCTCTTAGGATCACAGACATTATCTAAGCGAAAAAAAAGAAAAAGTAAAAACAAGTGTTTTCCGGAGTTTAAATAAACAGTGTTGTTACCAAGCAATAATTCTACTATTTCTTTAAAACATCGCTTTGATGTTTGAGGAGGTCACAATTTGCTAGGACATAAAATATTTAAAAAACAAAGCACACAGTTCATGTTGCTGAAAGTTCACAGAGGAATAAAGCATGGCAAAAGATGGACCAAATTCTGTCTTCCTGGGCCTGTCTTACAAGGAGTATGGCTTCAAATAAGCAGCAAAGAGCACGATTTGTTTATTTTTCAAGCATTTTATAACATTCCAGAAATGAACAGAACAAAGTTTTCTGCACATCACATCTGGCTAGATTCATCTGTACTTCTAGAAGAAACTCTTACAACCAGACTATAACTTATATTAACAAGGGAAAATAAAACAACAGCTCAGAAAACAAATGTCTCAAGCATTTGACTCCCTGCAAATATTAAGATTACAGACAGCACTTGGCTGATGATGCAGGAAGGAAATTGTATTGTGTTTGATGCTGGAATTCAGAACTATAGCAGGGGAAGCCATTGTGTAAGGAGAGCTGAAGTGTATCTGGATAGATACAATTTTCTGAAGATGGATGGGAAATGGAGGTTAGAGAAGGTATGGTGGCTCAACACAAAAGCACTTACGCAAGCTCCACAATAGATATGGTGCAATAAAGGAAGTGATAGCAATGACACATTTAAGGGAAATCCAAGAGGGACAGAAATTCAAAAAGGAATAGTAGTCGGTATCTGCAACAGAATACTGCATCAGCAGCTCAGAGAAGCTGATGAATGAATTCTGAAATGTCAACGTGACAGGTGCAGGAATTAATGCTAATCTTGGGAAGAAATCTGCAGGAAGTTACTTCAGTGATGCTGTACAAAAGATGAACATAAAATTGAGCAATTATAAAAATATTCAGCCTCAGGAAACCAAAGTACTAGTTTGCAAGGTAGCACAGAAAGCCATTGGTAAGGACAAAAAGACAGACTGACAATTCTAAAGCACAGGAATATTCACATTTAACTATGAAAAAGGCCACCAGGCTTGCTAAGCAAACTCATTAGAAAGTGAACTATAAAAAATTCTGTCAGTATAATTTAAAAATGTAGCTTTTGTGTTCCATGCATATCTATGAGGGAAGATTATTTTCTTAACAAAAATGTAGTTTCTTCCTTATTTTTTTCTCAGGATGAGACATTCAGGTCTGAAAGTATGAAAGTATTTGGGAAGTCCATTTGAACCAGTGAAGACTCAGAGGGAAGCTTCTGCCTAAGTTTTGCACCTCCTTTGGCAGCATGACCATTGGCAGCTATGCAATTCACAGAATGGGTCAGGTTAGAACAGACCACTGGAAGTCATCTGGCCTAACCTCCCTGCTCAAGCAGGGTCCCCTACAGCACATTTTACAGGATTGCATCCAGACAGTTTTTGAATATCTCCAGTGAGGGAGGCTCCACAACCTCTGGGCAACCGGTTCCAGTGCTTGGTCATGCACACAGTAAAGAAGTTCTTTCTCATATTCAGGTGGAAATTTTTGTGTTTCAGTTTCTTCTCATTGCTTCTTATCCTATTGCTTGGCACCACTGAGAAGAGCCTGGTTCCCTCCTCTTGACACTCTCCCTTAAGATACTTTTACACATCGATGAATGCCTCTCTGAGTCATCTCTTCTCCATGACGAACAGGCCCAACTCCCTCAGCCTTTCTTCATAACTAAGGTGCTCCAGTTCCCGAATCATCTTCATAGCCCTCTGCTGNGGGCAACCGGTTCCAGTGCTTGGTCATGCACACAGTAAAGAAGTTCTTTCTCATATTCAGGTGGAAATTTTTGTGTTTCAGTTTCTTCTCATTGCTTCTTATCCTATTGCTTGGCACCACTGAGAAGAGCCTGGTTCCCTCCTCTTGACACTCTCCCTTAAGATACTTTTACACATCGATGAATGCCTCTCTGAGTCATCTCTTCTCCATGACGAACAGGCCCAACTCCCTCAGCCTTTCTTCATAACTAAGGTGCTCCAGTTCCCGAATCATCTTCATAGCCCTCTGCTGGACCTGCTGTGCAAGCTCCATGTTTCTCTTGTATTGAGGAGCCTTTCCTCAAAGTGGTATTTCTGGGGCAGCAGCATAAGAATTTGGGCCCTTGTCCTGGATGCATTGTGAGAGCAGACCTGGAGCTGACAGAAGGCTTGCAGGCATGAGAGTCACCTGGCATTTTGCAGTTCTGGAGTGAAAGACAAACGGAAAAAGAGCCCTGCTGCAGAGATGTCTTTGCGTGCTTCCAAGATCCACTATTCAGACTGCAGCTGGGATTTGCAAGTCCCTGTCCAGGGAACTGTTAGCAAAATGAAAAGAGAAGAGAGTTCTCTAAAGTGTTACCTACTTCTAATGTTGATGTAACTGCCTTGCCCCAGTAGCAAAAAACATTTCACAATAGTGGAGTGTACTACATCTAAAGTAAAAGGAGAGGTGTTACAGATTCTCTTTTAATTAAAACCTTGCAATGCTGATATGAGATAGTTGGCCTGAGTGACTCTAGTAGTGATTTTAAATGATTAAGATCAAATGGAGGAACAGAACTGAAAGGAACCCTACAGACAGGCTATAATCTTCCTTCAGTGATTATCACACATAATATCTGTAGTGTTTTGGAGTGCTGAAGTACTGCCCATAAATGAGCTAACAGTTCACTGAAGAAAATGTGTCTGATACAGATGTCACTGAAACTGATGAAATGGATAATTTTAACTGTATGCAATGGTAAATTGTCAATTAAAAATACTGAATACTTTAGGAATATTCCTTTAGCTTCTGACTTTTTAACTGGACAAGTAAGCAATTCTATCACCCCAGGTCGACACAGTTTTTTCATATTTTGTGGTGATATTGTACATTATATGTCTACAACTACAATATCTATGTCATCAAGGTTTGATATTAGCATATTATAAATAGTCATAAATACAAATACATTGACATTGAAAGAAATGCTGTATTACAGAGGTCAGTAATTTCAAAAGTCAGAAATCCACACAACTCCTGAATATTGCTGCCACCTTCAGGAAACACATTATAAAAAAGGCCAAAATATTAATTAGAAAAGAAGTGGCAAATAAATTGGAGATTTATGACGCTACTTGGTCATTGTATTGTATTTCTGTAAGATTAATTTTCATAATGGCATATAAAGATAATTCTATTATTTTTCAATTACCACTAAAGACATAAGTCCAATGTTAAGAGATTTGTCTAAGTCAGAGTCAGGGACACATATGGTCTTAGCTACTTGAAGTTTCACCAACAGAGAGAAGTGGATAAGGAAATTATTTCACTGGGATTCGGATATTTATACTGTCATTGAAGCTTATTTTGATTCTTTGAAGCAGTTACTTAGCTTTGTAGTAAAGATTTTAACACCTGCACTGATCTCAGTTCAGGTTACTTTTCCAACAACAACTAGAGCATCTATTGAAGACTGCACCATAAAATGCAAATGGAAAAATCAGTGTCTATATATTCACTAAGTTAAATTTTTAATCAATAACATTCCTGTTTGTTATTGGACAGGCTGTTACCCAGTCTGTGCTTTACAATGTTATGCGAGAGTCCTATTGATTTCCTGCCTGCCTCTCACTTCTCAGAAAAAAGAGATCAGGAATAGCAATGTAAGTTCTTCAGTCATTTTGAAATGTCAGCATAACTGAAGTTTAGCTACCAAATAATCAAACAGACCCAATTTTATTGTTTGATTCCTGTTAGAGTTTACATCCATCTCTTATCTGTTTAGCTATCAAGAGCAATGTATTGTCATTTGATGTAACTTTAGACTAAAGTCATGACACGGTTTTTCCTTGTTATGGAACTAAATTCTGTATAAATGTGTTTTAACACGAATCTTCCAAGTGCAGCTGATAGTATGAAGTGATCCAGGCTGCTACCCTTGTGACTGTTCACCCACCAATTTCTTAGTGTTTGTTTTAACAGAAACATCTAGCAATGCATTAGTATTTCCCCAGAGTGCACAGGGAGGAAAGGACAGACAGCCTCAAAAATAGAAAATTTCCTTTGGAGATTATTTTAAAAGATTTTCCCATCAGCAATAATATTTTAAGCCATTTCCTTTTTGATATTTATGACTAGATTATGATCTAGTGAAGTCTCAAAACATGCTCATTGTTCCTCTGAATTTGGAAAACTCCCAAGAATGTGATGTGAGAGGGCAACAAATGCCACAGTCATCATACAAGGGTTGACGAAGTGTCTTCATCTTTTATTTGGAGGATCAAAAACTACTTAAGGAAGGGCAGAGGGTGCAGAAAGGTGGTTCACACTTACTTCTCCTTACCTAACATCAACCTCAGTCCTAGTTTGGGAAACTCTTAAGTGAGGATACCTGGGCTCCTTCTAGTCTTGATTTAGCTCTGAAATGGGAGTATAGGAAGTTGGTTTTGTTTTGTTTTGGGAGGTTTTTTGGTCAGGTGTAGTTTACCCTCCTCTTTAGTTCTTTGGTATGTACTCCTTTGAAAACTGCATCAGCCAAGGCAAGGCTTAAAGTGGGATTTCAATACATACTGGCTATGTTAAATTATTCTAGCAGATACTAAACCCCAATTCCTTTAATAGGTCCTACATACGGAGTTGCTGAAGATCTTAGTTAAACATTCTTGGAGAAATTAATGGCTGGGCAACAACTACATAAAATCAAAATCTCTCTATATCTTTGTGTGTAATCCAAAAAGGGTGGTCTTGTGGGCAGTTACAATGAAGGAAAAGGCAAGAGCCAGAACAGAGCAGAGAGGAGAGAAATTATAACCCTGGTGTAATGACATGAGCATGAAGATCTGTTTCTATTGCTTCTATTAGCTGTAAAGAAGATTCCTTTGTTTTCCAGTTTCCTCCTTTCTGATCTGCCACATTGGAGACACTGCAGGAACATTTCAAATTTACATAAATTTGTAATAAACTGGTAACTCAAATACTGGGACACGTTCAAGATATGGGGAGAGAATCTTATTAATTAAATTCTATAATACTCTCTATAATACTTACTCACATTTCTATAATGTTTCACCATTTGAATCTTTGCTTACCTTACATACAACACACTCTTGAGAACTAGTGCCTTTGTTGTTTCCTCTAAAATTATAGAAGACAGCACTGTGCCTTTCTAGCAATGTTGAAATCTTAAGAAGACTTATTTTCACCTCATGCCTTCCTGAGCTGGGGTTAGGAGCCAGGTTTTGCTGTTTGTACAACCAAGAGAGAACATCTGGAATATTTTTTCTAATGAGAATAATGTCTTAATATAAGAGGGAGTAGAATCTCACCAGTGTGAAATCCACATGAGAAATTCTATAATTCTGCAACCTCTCTCATGTGACTGACTCTCTCATCTGTGTAAACATAATGCATTTCAGGATAGTATTGTTCACTCTGGAGCATCACCCTCAGAGGGTATCTGCCGGGATGCATCCTAATGATCACAGCAAATGGCATCTGAGATCTGCCAGCTTTGCTCATGAGAAAGGGCTCCAAGTTCCAGTTGCTGCAAAAAATGTGGCTAAAGAAGCTGGCTGAAATATGGAAGATGGAAGAAGGTAGAGAGGAATGGAAGGATTTCAGAAACACCACAGGTACCCTGAGGACATCTTTCTATGATGCCACTAAAAGTGCAATTTTTCTTATAAGGTGTTTTATAAGATAGGACAGGCATGTTGAAGTAAAGGCTCTCTGAGTAAGGTCTAGGAATGCTGACCACTACGCACATTTTATTTCTTCATTCCATATTAGCTATGAAACTGAGATATTGTTGCTTGAAACAGCACTTGAGAAGCGATAATTAGAAGTGTTGCACCACAGTGACCCTAAGTCAGCATGAGGACAGAAAAGAAGCAAACCACTCTGTTGCCTGGGAAGGAAGCGCCTGGCATGGATGTGGAATATGATGCTGTCATTTGTAGCCCATTCCAAACAGTGCATGTAGAAGATGGAGAGAGTGCATAGCCAAGCTAGCAGGACTCTGGTGAGTATACTGAAGATCCTTTTTCAAGCAGCAGTCAGCAGACCATTTTCTCAGTTTTGTTTTGTGGATATCTGAGGGCACTGGCCGCTTCAAAGCACTGAAGAGATCAGTGTTAAAGGTACTGCTCCATTCCAACTGACCAAAATCTTGTTTCTGAGGAACTAGCAGTAAGACAGGTCTATGTTGCAATTCCCGAATCATCCCTTTTCAATGGAAGTACAGCAGTTTACATGCTCAGCCCCAACATGCCAGTAGTTCTACTGTGCAAGAGGATCCCCTCTACACTGAAGTAGATCCCCTCTACACTGAAGTAGATCCATTTAAAGGAACATGTAGACATGAGGTTTAACACTACATGCATGATAAGCATTAAAGGAACATGTCATCATGGAAGATTAGTGTTCCTGACATTACCAGAATCATTACAAAAATGTAGGAGTCGAGGATAATAATGTATCACCCGATGTGCAAGCACTGACAAAAAGTCATTATGAGTGCTAGCCACATCTAAATTCTGGATTTTTATAGCTACACTATAGTAGGAAATTATTTCAAAGCAAACTGCTTTTGATGTTTTGCTATGCATTTATTTGTTGAACAGAAAAAATTACTTCTCGCATCAGCCTTTTTAGCTTTCAGCACACTTGCGGCAAGCGTGGGTAGAGCCTTGCCCAAATCTTTATCGTGAAGCCTAGCCATGATGATGAGCGATGACGAGAAAAAAATATTATTTGCTCTTTTGTGTGTGTGTTAATATGTTCTTCATCAGAGGAGGGGATGGAACAGCAGTGAAAAAATACCTCGCCATCCATTATTTTATTTGTTGATACAATGCGCTCCCCTGCTGATGTAAATAGGGAATAATGCAAATAGGCGTGCCTGTATTCCTCCGATTCCAGTGGAAAACGCGGGGGCCTCCCTGGGCTGGGCAGAGACACCAGCGTGAAGGCCAGGCAGGCCACGTTAGCCGCAGTGAGTTCTGCCGCGGTTTATCCCCATGGGATGAGCGCGGATCGGCTCCCGGCACACCCGCGACTCTGCCGGGCCGGACGGGGCGGCCCCGGGCGGGGGGGGCGGGCCGCGGCCTCTCGCGATCCTACCGGGGCCCTGCGAGAGCCGGCAGCGGCAGCCGCTGTTGTTGTTGGCAAGGGCCGGCACCGCCGCCAGGTGATCCCCGCCGGGATGGGGCTGGGATTCGGGCGACACCCCGCAGCGCGGGGCTGGGCGGAGCTGCGAACGCGGGGCTGCCCCGGGAGCCCCGGGGTGCGTGGGGCGAGCGCGGCCCCGGCAGGGCCTGCCCGCGCTGTGTCAGGGGCCGGAGCACCCCCCGGCCCGGTGCAGCTTCCCCCGCCGCTCTGAACGAGACCGGCTGCGCTGCTCGGACGCGGGTTGCCCTGAGAATGCTCAAGGAAAGGCTTGTGTAAGGGTGAATGCTGGCTAGAGCAGGCCGTGCATCGTCCCGTGGGTTGGGGGGGCAGGATTTGCAGTTGTGGGACAGTGCCGGCAAAACGAGTTTGGCCTTGAAAAGACTGGCTAAACGGGGCTTTAGGTATGCCTTTTTTTCATCTTCCCCTTTTTTTTTTTT
>WBMV01009424.1:342017-444043 GCA_013396655.1 Campylorhamphus procurvoides
CCCTTTAGGGAGAAAGCCATGATTTAAATGTTGCCAGGAAACTGAACGGGGGATATGCCTGCTGGGAAGAAAAACCCCGGAACAACAAACACCAAGAAATACAAACGCAACAAACCGCACACCTTTACAAATTAAATGTAAGATAAGTATCTCTGTTAGTGATTACATAAGTCAAGTAAGGCTTTTCAAAGCAAATAGTCTCATGATTTGTCTTTATGAGTTATTTGAGTGGGGCTTTGCACTGACTGCCAGCCAGTATCTGGATAATTTTCAGTTTTAAAAATGCTTATTTATACTCGAATGCTAAGTAATTTTTGTTTCCCCCAGGGTATAAGGATATTATCCAGTGTTCAGGTTTATATAGACCTAAAAATTCATTGACTTTAATTAAGCATCTTGAGACTCTAATTTATAAGAGGACGACAAATCAGGGAGTTAAGTATAATACAAGGGAATTGCAGGGTTTTATTTGTTCTGAATTTAGTTTAATGCTGTTTCTGGTAAGATGATGGAGTTAGTATTGACTTAACGTTTCATCAAAATAAAAAGTCCAGCAACTGTGTTACTTATTACAGATGACTACTAACTTGGTGAACTACTACCTTTCATAAGAGGTAATTCCTCCAGCTGGTGCTGTATGACTTTGGATGGTTTTTTTTTTGTTTCGTTGGTTTTTGTTTTGGTTTGGTTTTTCATGTTGTGTTGTTTTTGGGGGTTTTTTTCTGTTATTGTTAGTTAATACTGTTTTGAGTTGGAAGCAGTGATTGAGTATATTGTCTCTTCCAACTGTGTGTATTGTTTATTCACAGGTACTTAGAAAGTGTTTGATTTTTTAATTAAAAGAAGGTAAAAGGTCTTTAAATCATTTTTCCTCGAACAGACTAGAAATATATGAGCTAGAACTGCCACTGAGGGTTGAAAGTATTCCCTGCATGAGCAGAGCCATTGATTTTGGTTAATTAATTAATCAAGATCAAAATTGAGCACTTTTCTTTTTTTAAACCCTTGAAAATGTAACTGGTAGTCTGTCTTCTGGACTTGACAGATGTTTCCAGATGCTTCTGCTCCTCCTGGTTTTTCCCAGTAGGTGAAGTTTAATTTGACAGGACTCTGTCAGGTCACTGCAGTTGATTACCACAGGGAAATTAAACAGTTCTGATAATTCTACTTGCCCTTGCAAAAGCTGACAACACTTTCAGTCATGGACACAGCTACTTCTCTGAGTAGAGGGACCCAAAAATCAGAACTGGGTGGTAATAGTGGATGAGAAACAGCTGAGAGACTTATCAAGATGCAGTTGTTACATCTGTAAAACTCTACCTGCTTTATATTTTTTTTTAGCCTACAGTGTAGTCTTCTGCCTGTTTGATGGGAAAAGTCCTCAAGCAACTATAAATTGGAGTATTCAGGCTTTTCTTAATGCAATGCCTCCTATAAGACTGCTGTGCTACAATTTTTGAGTTTTATTAAAACTGAGATGATTATTTTGTTTTCAGTCTGTCTGAGGATAAGCTCTATCAAATATTTCCTGTCTGTGATCATATCTTTTGATAGAAAAATCTCATGTTGCTAACAGGAAAAAATCAGCAATTTAAGGGATTTGTACTTTTCTTAGCATCTGGAGGGGAGGAAAAAGCCCTAAGCTATGTCAGCTTTTTATTCTTCTATTTGTTTTTACAGATGTCTCACTTTACAAGTGAAGATGAAGCTCTATTACAGTCTATGCTTAGACAGTTGCTGCAGAGTGTAAAGGAAAAAATCACTGGAGCCCCATCAGTAGAATGTGCAGAAGAGATTCTCTTGCATTTGGAGGAAACGGATGAGAATTTTCACAAGTAAAATTGTTTTTGCTATTTTTAGTCTTTTAAAGAAGATATGTGTTAAACTATATTATTCTCAGGAAACATCTACATTTTGTATTGCTTTGCAAATGTGTATGATGCTAATTTAGAGAATAAAATTAATTTTGCCATTTTTCTGGTTTGCTATTTTCCTCCACTCTTGGTAATATATTTTACTATAATAACAGTTTATGAGCTGTTTGTGAGAAAGGAATTTACAAAACTACCTAGCAATCAGCTGATGCATGTGCACATGTAATGTGCTAAATGCGCATGTGAAGAGGAGCTAGAAGTCGTCCTCGCTAAGGGCTGTCAATGTTTCTGTCACCCGCTAGACAATATAATCTTATTTTTCAAAATAAAGTAAATTTTCAGAAGGCTCTGGCTTCCATATTTGATTGTTCTGTCTGGTCTATATTACTGAACTTGTTTTATCTTATCATGTTGTTCTTTTAATTTATGTTTTTAATCACACTTGCGTTAAATCACACTTGACAATGTGAAATCACTTACATGTGATCTAGCTTTCTGGAGCCTACACTCCCCTTTCTTTTGTGTGGTGTTCTAACTTGATTATTTCTTTACTACATAGGAGACTTCTAGTGTGCTTTTTATGACAAGCCAAGAGACTATCAAGCTGAAATGATGTTAAAGACATTTTAATAAGGACCTGAGCTCTGTGACCTGACTTCTTCTGAGAAAGCTGGTTCCCTGCCAGTTTTTTCAAAATTGGCACTATCTGCGTTCTCTTCAATTTACCTAGCTTCTAACATTGCTTTGTCAGTGGTAGAAGTTAGGTAAAAGTAAATAAATGAAATAGAATTAGGGTGTATCTAAAATTTCACTATAGTTTTAAACCTTTGAAACTTGTGTGTGTTCTGAAGATTCTTTAAAATGTATTTTAGCTCAGTTTTAATTTGTATTGCAAATTGTATTGGATGATACTTTTGTTGGCACTCTTGTGAATTTTGAGCACCAGGTTACTGGGTGTCAAGCATGAGAGTAAAGGAGTCTGGTTATGAACACCCCAGAGTTGAGAGTTACATGTAATTTTGAAAGAAATATTTCTACTTAAAAGAAGATATATAAAATAAAAAAGTCGTAACAGCAAAAAACCTATGAAATTACTTCTGTCAATATTTCTTATGGGAATTTAATAGGAGAATACAGAGGATGAGAGAGTAAATTCTGTAGCTGGTGGAAACAGTGTCTACATACCTGTTTCCTTAGAACAGTGGAACTGACATCCATTACTCTTTCTTGTATGTTAAAAAATCAGTGATCCTAAAGATACATTCTTTTGATGAGAACAGTTTTAACTTACATTTAATGGAAAGTCAAGTGATGCTCTAAATGCAGACTGTGAGCCGTCCTCCCTGGCGCTGATGTATTTCTGGAGGTATTCTTGTCTTTTTTGTGACCCATGGCAGTACAGATTGGTTTTCATGGAAGGTCGGAGAAGTCATATGTCACTTTCTTATTGAGGCCATTAATAAACTTTCTCCTTGACCCTTAACCCATCCACTAGGTCTGCAAGTTCCTCTATTAGTAGTGTGTATTTTTGGTCTGTCCAATACTCTAGATCAGCTCGGCATTTTGATCACCGCTGTTTCTGCCTCGTGCTTATTTTTGCTCAATAGTTTTACTAGATTTTGAGGTCTTATTTTATCCTTTGTTCCCACTTTGATGTAGAAGAGACAGAAATGAAAGATTATCTGCAAGCTAATAAAACGAAACAAAACTTATGCACAGAGTAGAAACCAGGATTTTACACTATATAAGCAACATATTTTCTGTTATATTAGAGGTATTTTTAAGACCACCCCTTGCCGTTTTTCCTTTATAAGTCCCACCAGATCAGTCTGACTTGATTCTGCATGTGAAAAAGTAGTTCTGTCACTACCGAAACACTTAATTGCTACAAAATATTTTTAAGGAGGAAGAATGATGCAGAAGATCAAGACTAGGAAATCAATCAGACGTAAACTTAGTGGCATGAATTGTGATATTGTTGCTGTATATTTCAGAATGAAGCAGTTGCTGCAAAAACTGACACTGAAAGTGTTGCAATTTCTTTAGCTAGTAGAGTTGAAGGATGCAGGGAGAGTCTTTAGTTTGAAATCCCTCTCTGATTACTCTTTCTTGCTTTAGCAAGTTTCTTGTGAATATCTAATCATAAGAGGACAAAGTGCTGATTTTCTTACACTTAACATGTTTATGTTTTCGCAGACAGCAATTTTGTCAGTTTGAGATCTTCTGCATACTGTCATGACATAAAATTTCATACGCTGTAGATATGCTCAGATGCTATGATATATAAACTCTGTTTTCTGTGTTTCTTCTAATCTTGTGTGTATCATGCATAAATAATAATACCAGATAGTTACACCATAAGGCAGTGCTACATTCAGGATGCTCCAAGTAATGTTTCTTTTGGGATTTTAAATCTGGAATATCTTGATATTCTATGATATTTGTCTACAAAACCTTAATCATTTTTCTGAATGGACTTTTACTGTTTGGTATTGTTTCTTCTTGCAGTATGCTCATAATTATCATATTAAAGGAAACATTAATGTGTTTTCTTGCCCTGTTGAAGTGTATTGAATGTTGAAAATGTTTCATGGGGAAGGTGAGGAAACCTGTTACATTTTAGTTTTGTATATTTCTTGCAGCTATGAGTTTGTGAAATACCTTAGACAATATATTGAAAATACAGTTGGGCCTGTGATTGAAGAAGAAACAGAAAAATGTACTTCTGCTCAAAATCAGGGTGAAATATCAGGCTATGACACACTTGTCCAACATCTTACTAAGAAGACCCGTGAATCAAAAGAGTAAGTGTATACATGTAAATAACATTTCTCTTTCTCCTTGGTCCTAGTCATTCTTCTCTTTTCCATAACTTGTTTTGGAAAAACAACATCTGAACCAATAATAATTCTGAATCTGTAACAAAAATCAGTGCTAAACAATTCAGATATTCCCACCCTACGCTGCAATTTGTCACACTTTGTCTCACCCTGGAATTAAGGGTATAAACTCTTGCATAAAATAATGGGTAGCAAATCTGTGAAGTTTTTGAGCATCAGTGGTCATTTTTACTTGCTGCAGAGGAAGAAAACAAAAAGACAAGATGTTTACTTTCACCTGAAAAATAGATCATAGGATGACTGTTTTTCAAATTCTGGTGTTGTATCATTTTGTTTCAAGGGTCAGGACCCTAGGGTTCTTGTGCTCATTAAAATAGGTAGAAGAAACTCCAGTGAACTAAATGTGTCCATATTTCATATTCTTAATTTGACAGGTAGGAGGATATTAATGCACAATAAGGTAATTCATGTATTTCATATCTGTGGAATAAGTAAAAGTAGCCTTAAAGTTAAAAATAATGTGAAATAAAATACTGACATTTTACAATAGAATGTTTTTCTGAAGTATTTTTATTTTTAATTGCTTCCCTGTGGATATTAATTATTCAATAAATTCAATAAGTTAGAAAAACCCTGCTTTTGTTGAAAGAAAATTATTTTGTGTGCATGACCTGGACTCAAGATCTTGAATCAGGGTGATGTGTTCTCTTCTACTGGTTCTGCCTGGGCCTTATACCAGAAGAAAAATTGGATGTTGAAACTAGAGGAAACATAAACAGTAACAAAGATGAGAACTGGCCTATTTTCTCAGTGACAGATCTTACCTTTTGGTGGATTTACATTGTTCTTTCGTAACATCCCAGAACAGTGTTATGCTAGTGGTATTTCACTGAATGGTTTTAGAAGGGAAAACCAAAGAATTTTATTATAATTTTAAAATATAATTATCTAACTATAGGTATATACATGTTTTGTTGCTCATTTTGGATTTGCATTTGGTATTCATTAATTTCTGTAAATTCCATGAGTTTAGGTCCAATTAGCTTTATGTTGTATTCAGTTATTCATGATTTAGCAATTATTTTACATAGTGATTTTTGTGTTCTTTAATGTTAAAATCATATTTGCCTTGAAGATACAGAGAAATGATGCATGCCTTGAAGAATGTCATGATGATTGTGGTAGAATCTTTGATTAACAAGTTTGAAGAAGATCGGATGCATAATAAGGAGCTGGAGAGTAAAATGAAGAAAGAACTCCAGAGTGGCTATTTTACAGACAACTGTTCTGACAGTGACTCCTCATTCAACCAAGTACAATGTGTTTTCTCTTTATGTTATGAAATAAACATGATACTGCAAAGTTCAGTGGAGACTGAGAACAGCCCTAGAAAAATATTTATTCTTTGTATTTTGGATATATCCTAGATGAAATTATTTACCTTTCTTTCACTTTGAAGTACTAAGCTTATATTAGCTAACCAACCTTTATGCAGGATATGCTAGATGAGATTAATATGATATCCATATAGTCTTAAGTACTGTATAGAAAAAGTTAATAATGAAAGTAGTACATTATCTAACTTTTTGTAATTTTACTTTAGGAACCAAATTACAAAAAGTTAGATAGTGCAGATTACTGCACTGTGCTATATTGCTTACTGAATAAATTATTAGAAGGAATGTTATGAAGATACAGGAAACTTTGAAGTAAAGCAAAGCAAAATATGTAATGATAATTTCACTGCTGTAAGTTTACCTTTGGGCAAAGAGCAGAATGTTAACTTTATGGTTAAATTAGTATAAATGTTGAAGTTTTAATTATTAAAAGTAAATTAGATATCAGAAAGACTGATGATTTGAATCTTCTGCTGTTCAGTTTAATAAAATATATTAATGATCCTTTTATAATGTGTATTGCAGAGTTACACGTTCATGAGTCAAGAACAATTGCAGCTGCTTGCAGAAAGGCTTGACCCTATTCAGCCCAAGGAAGTAAGTTTAAAAGCAGAAATGAAATGTTAACATGAATGTTTTTGGTGTATTGGAGAACAGAGTGTATGTACAGAAGAGTACCTATGTACATAAGTGGAAACTTTGTTCGTGTATGGCTTCAGTGCAGCAACTGCTCTGCAGTGCAGCATTCTATTGTAACCATCTGGTGCAAAACCTAGTGTTGCAGCAGGTATCTATTTAGAAGTTTAGCAACTAGAGACTGGCACTTTTAGTTTCAAAAAAGTTGTTCTGTGACAAAATAGAGTTATTGAATTTTATTTGTCCTGTATGTGTCCCTTGCCCTTCTTGGTAACTGCCATGCTGCCCTTTGAGCTGCCCCTGTCACAGGAGAGAGATGTCTGCTGATTTGCCAACAAGCTGCTGCCAGTTGGAATATATAAAGTCCAAGTTAGGTTTGCTTTCCTGTCAGTGGCAGTACTAATTTGTGTCTCTAACCAGCAATCAGCACTAGCTGCTGATATTTTTGAAGCTTGGAGAAATACGAGTTTGAGCATGCTATCTCACTGCGGTTTGTTTGGCATTGCCTGTCAGTTGAAAAAGGCATAGTAGGTGGGAACTAGTATAAACATTGGGATTGAGTTTTATTAGAAAACCAGGTAAAAAGTCTGATGCTGTTAAATATTGATAGTTTTTTTTACAGTTTGATTTAGTAAGATAAAATAAATTACTAGAGATTACAGTTGTCTGTGAATAGAATAAAAAAGTTATTTGAAATTACTTAGACTACAATACTGATGAGAACTCATCAGTATAAAGTAACATCTAATAACTGTGTCCACTTCCCTTAACTGGCAGCTTTAGAAAGCTACATTCCCTGATAACAAAATATTTGATTGAAAGCAGAAACTAGAACATAAACCTTGCATCCTGTATTGAAAATACATTTAAAATGGTTTTGTTGCTTCTTCAAATGGATGGTTTCTCTCCCCTCAGTGATGCAGTGTTTTGTCTAAATTACCATAAAAATTATAGCAGGATATAAATATTTTGGAATTCCTTATCTGTTCTACAGCCGAGTTCTGTTCCTTCTTTCCTTCCTCCAAATTATATTTTATAGTATGTTTTTGAGAGGTTGCTGTGAATGATTTGTGGTGTGTGCCTTTTTGACCACTGCAGGTTCGCCAAGAAGCATTGCAGACACTGTGCTTTGCCCCTCCCTCCGATATACTGAGCTCTGAGAGTTGGCCAAATCTGCGTAAGCATCTGACGATGTCTCTGTCAGATCCTGATGCAACGTTCAGTGTAAGTGAATGTTTTGTATCCAGTTATCAGTTGTGCGCCCTCAGTAAAGAGTACTGAAGAGGTGTAAGAAGCTACATATGCATCGCAAGTAGTCCAGTAGGGTCCCAAGACGTTTTATTATTTGTGTATGGATCTCATCAACTCTTTTTTTTAAAGTGAAAGAGCTAAGATTCCAGTAGGTCTTGGTTTAAAGGATTGCAGCAGGTTTTCAGTAGAATTCTTAGACACCCAATTTTAAAGTGATTGCCAAATAAATAGGAAAGTTGCTCCAGCTGCTCTCATATATTTCTCTTTCAGCTTAGCTCTACACTTTCTTTTAAAGAGGTGCTAATTACAAGTCACTGATTTCTAGTGGAAAAGTAATGTTTCTTGAGCTGCTTCTTTGTATCTCAGTAAGGCTTTGCATTGGTGCTGTCAGTTAAAGTAGTTAAGTAAAATTTCCTTTGAACTGTAATTTCTGTGATCCCAAACTATATTTTTATAAAACGTATTTAACATTTGCGCAGATATCTGAGTCATATGTAATATTAAGAATAATGCCACTACATATTGTTTATTTTGCAGTTATAATACACAGTTACATGTTTATTTAATACATTGCTTGCTTTTTCTCCCTTAGGAGAAAATTCTTAGGTTCTATGCAAAAACCTTTTCTTCTTCTCCATTTAATATGGCAAGAGAAGTCTATACAAGTTTAGGTATGTGCATTTAATTACATTTCAGACTTCATAAGTCATGTACTTCCTGAATATCAGTTAAGAAGCTGTATAATGCAGTCTGCTTTGTCACTGTTGTCATGGAGATGTGTTTTTTGTTGGGTTTATTTTTCTTTTTTAGCAAGACACTTGGAGTCGTACTTTCTTTCTGGAGAATATTCTCTTCGTATTTCAGCTGGTCTGGATGTATCGAACACAGATATAAATCGTTTACTTAAAAAGGTATAAATGAACTTTCTGTACCTTTTTTATCATTACCAAAACATATTACATTATTTATTTTTTTATTTTAATAATTGTTTTCAGGTCCGCCTTTTAAATGAGTACCAAAAGGAAGCGCCATCTTCCTGGATTAGACATCCAGAAAAGTATGTTATCTTCAAAACACTGCAACTGTTTCTTAATTCAGTAATTTTGTATTTTTGACATATAATTAGATGCATGCAATTTTAGCAGGGTATTGATTACAGGACACACAACGGGTGGTCAGTGACAACAGAGGAAATAAATGTAGAGGGTGGAAAAATAGGGAAGTTGCATAGAAGTGATCATATTAAGCTGCTTACTTGGCTTTTGAAGTGTTCTAAGTGCTTTTGAGCAAAAAAAAATTTTACAAAGTAACAACTGTAAAATTTAGCACTTACAGTAATAATTTAGGAGATTATACATGCATGTTCATTTCATTTATGGTACTACAAGGAATTAATATCCCTACAAGATAATGTTGTTGATATTTATGATTTATCTGAACAAAGTATTACAAGATATTTGTTCCTGAATATTACTGGTGGAAAGACTTAAATTTTTGTTTTCTGTCCATTTTTTCCTATTTGTGTCATAAGGTACATGGAAGAAGTAGTGGAGAGTACCTTGTCACTTTTGTCAGTAAAACACGAGCCTAATCATCCTGCCTCTCCAGATTTTTTGAGTCCAGTGTACTTCTTGTCTCTGCTAGATATCAAAGCAGTATGGTTTAAAAAGTGGACGGTAAGCAAAAAATGCCTAACCCAGCAACCCATAAATTGTTCATCTCTAAAATGTATTTTGACAAGTTTGAGTTATGATATCACAGACCTATTGTGTCCGATAAAAACCTATACTTAAGAACTATAATTAAGGAAGTCTGGGTTTTTTTAGAGATTTATGTCCACTGCTTTTTAATATTGCTCTGTCCCTCAATTTCTGTTCAGCTACTAGTTTTCACAAAATTTCTGAGTATTACCTGTGCCTTCAATACCTTTGGTATAATTGACTGGCAGTCATCAAAATACACAAGTAGTTTTCTGGAAGAAGTGGTGAGCGGGAAAATCCAGTTATATATGACACACGCACACAACTTACTAACTTCCAGTGGACATTGGAGCTTTTTTAAGCCTATCAATGAACTTACAATTTACGATTTACATGGCAAAACATGTAGAACAGCATTGCAGCGTAGTTACTGATATTCTGTTTTACTGAATATTCTACTACACTTTTTTCTATTGGTGTAATTTTTTTTCATCTTAAATGTACTGCAGTCTAAAGGTTCAGTTGAGTTGGATTACATGAGCTGGGGTTCAATACATTGAATATGTACTGTGCATAGGATCCCTAATAAAAGAGAATCAGAGATAAAAGTGTCTACTTATTAGTTAAAAACCAAAATGTATGTTTGCATTCTTTGTCATTTAAGCATGCATACTACAGCAGAAGAGTGGTACTTAGGCTTTTGGAAAAGAAATATAAATCCTTGGTAAGTACTTCTATTAATATACTTTATTGATTATGTATTCTATGTATATTAAAAAAAATTGATAGAAAAAGGGGTAATGGCTTCAAACTGAAAGAAGGTAGATTTAAATCAGATATTAGGAAGTGCTTTATTGCTGTGAGGATGATGAGTCACTGGAACAGGTTGCTCAGAGAAACTGTGAATGTGCCATCTCTGGCAGTGTTCAAGGCTGAGTTGGATGGGGCTTTGAGCTATCTGGTCTAGTGAACAGTGTGCCTGCTCATGGCACAGTTTGAAACTAGATGATCTTTAAGGCCCCTCCAAACCTAGCCATTCTATTATTCTATGCTTTAGCAAGGCAAATTTGCTTGCAACTGTTTCTTTTACACACTGTGGTTTAAACAAATTTTTTTTCTTTTTTTCTTGTCAGAGCTGTAGCATGTTGTTCAGCTAGATAAGACTTTTGGATTTTATTTTTTCTAAAAAATTTTTCTTTGCCCAAGTGAACTATTGAAAATGCAAAGATGGGTATGTGACCAGCTCCAAGTGAGGGGAAAATTGGATATTTTATAGCAGGTGTTTAAATAGGATTATTATTTATTAATTTCTTATGCTGCCTTCATATTTAGAATTATTTCCAAAATGCATAAAAATGGCAAATGGCACATGAAAAAATATCAAATACTTTATGCTCAATTTGGATTTTTAATGGAAAGAGATGAAAACCCACAATTGTGTTGAGTTGTGATATAAAACATTAAGGATTCAAAGTTAAATCAAGATAAATCAAACTGTGAAAATATACTCAGTAATATAGATGTTAATCCAGTCAAATATTTTGTATGGGCATATCTCTGGGATGGAAATGACATTTTTTTTCAATGGGACAAATATAGATGTGAGATCCATTCATATAGCCAGTACTTTAGCTATGTTTTGTAAAATCCTGTAATACAAATGAAATATAATGTAAAACATATGGGACTGATAAAACCTTAGGGTGGGAGAAAAGGATACAGGCAACTATAAAAGAGCTTTATCTTGTTTATCTGTATGCATAGAACAGAGCATAGAATAAAGCATGTTCCATTCAACAAAGAATTTATAATGGAAAGTCCAGGAGCAGTGTAGTCTGCTCTAATTGATTAGCACAGGGTAAACATCCGATTTTGGTTGTTTTTTAATTTTTTTATTTTGTATGTCTGTAAATTTTACTTACACTTTTGAATAAATTTTAGGAGCTCCAAACTGTAATAAATCTAAGTGTTCTTCTCAGATCATAAGAAAGCGGAAAAAATGAACTTAATCACAGCTGAAACCAGAACAATATGCTTTGTGTTTCCTTGCTTAGACCATGCTTATAAATTTTGAACTTTTATATACCTTGATTAGATTATAATGTTATAATAGGGATACACCACTTCTGTAAAGAGCAGTATATCACAGCCTGCACCCAACAGCCAAACTTAGTTTAGCAAATGTATTCAAGACATAGTTTTTCTCTTGTGTAAAATTAAAGTCTTCCGTAGTAATGACAATATGGCAATCACAGATTGCTGTTGACTTCTCAAAGCTTCTCAAAGAACTTGCATCTGTACTCTCTTTCATAGGTTGTCTTAATGCTTACAGAGCTGGTCATGTGATAATGTAATAATAATGGTAATGCATTTTAATAGCCCTGTAAAATTTTGCCTCATGTTGGTTAATACATACAAAGCACTGAAATATGAGGTTGTTGTGAGTATTTAAGTTTTTGTGTTAAAAGACAGTATTTGCATAAAGAGAGAATCAGTTTATTGCAAAATGTCAGGTATTTTATTACTTTGTGCTTTATTCCGCAGATTATTGCAGCTGTCCAGCAATGTCTCGATTATTTTGAATTTTGCAAGGCAGCAGTTAATAAAAATTCCAAACTCAGTGGCTTCTCGCAGCAGCACTGTAGTGAGTATCTTTGTATGTCTTGCATTATATTCACATACATCCACATTCTTTAGGTCTTTTGAGCATACTACCTCTAGAGGAAGACAGTCTACCTGTTCTTTTTCTTCCCAAAATGTTGTATGACTGCCTTTGAGAAAAGACTGTTAGCAGTAGTTAGTTACTTAAACTGTCTTTATACACGAAATGACCCACCTGTATTGCAGGTAGTAGCTGGATACTGTAAAGCACAGTAAAAAAGTAAAGTTCTAATTTTTTTCCTTTATTGTTAAAGGTGATAAGCAGAATTTTTCTTACACTGGACCAGAATTACAATACATCTATTTTGTTCATTCACTGTGCCTCTTAGGAAGATTATTGATCTATAAGGAAGGCCAGAATCTCTTTCCAGTACATCTGAAAAATAAAAAAGGTAAGGGGAGGGTTGAAGAAAATGGAATCTGTTGAGAAACACGTTATTCATACTTGATAGATGTTTTCATTTCAATATTGTGGACATTGGAGAACAGAGTTGTGTTCAGCAGTGGTGTGCCTGGCAACTTTCATAAAGGTAGTATAGGTAATTTTGAGCACCTATACAGGTTTTTAGTCTTTTATAGATGTGGTTGAATAGATTGCTTAGGTATTTATTTTTTATATATTAATTTCATGTTGAGGGACATTTGGATCAATATATAAGTGATTCAGTCCTTCTAGGTGTGAAACAAAATTAGTATTTCAAACTATTGCAAATTGAATAAAAGTGCTCTGAGTTTAACCTATTAAGATAAAATAATGGTAGAAGGAAAGTTTGGTACCTGTGGAACAAAGGTGTTAATAAGGACAGAAGGTATGAGATGAAAAAGCCATTGGACATTCAGAGGAGTCTATGTATATCGTGCAGGGCTGGAAAATACAAGGGCAGTTGTAGCATTCCATTACTTGAGTATCTCTATTCCTTCAGTTTGCAATTCTAAACGTTACTGGATACTAATTCTGAGACTTTTCTTTTGTCCCTCTGGTTTGAGGATCAGGACTTGATAGATCCAGTGTAGAACAGTTGTAAGAAAAATCTATTAATATAGTGCTTTTGTCATTTATGGGTTATCTGTATAACACCACTCAAGCAGGGATCCATGTGTGGTGGTTGCTTCTTTTCTTTCCCCTACAAACGTAACAATCTTGCCATCTGCTTAGTAGTGTCTTTCTCTATGCAGAGATGCTGCACAAATAGCATCTCTTTCCTCACAAATTGTCTGATTTATTAGCATGATTATATTAAACTTGGAACAGTAGTTCCCGTCTTGCAGTTAGCTACATTTGTTAGTTGTGTTTCAGACCTGAGGAAGAGTTGTCTGACAGCCTGTCTCTTTTTCCAGTTGTTTAATTTAATCTAAAAAGTAAGGCAATGCTTCTTTTTTGCAGCTTCCCATATTCAACATTCTCAAATGTTGGCTGCCATTTGTTTTAATGAAAGACATTGAAATTTTACAATTGACTAAATTGAGAGCAAGATCAAGGCTTATAAATTTTTCATGAAATACCTTAGTGGAATCCCATGTTCTTTGCTTTATGACTTGTACATAGTTGATTTCCTCTATATAGCAGGGCATTCTTTACATATATTGACAAAATCATTTTTATTTGGAAAATTTGAACTGTGCTTTAATTTGCAGATTACTTTCATGTGGGTTTTTTTTCTGTTAATAGATAGTGTATCCACAACCGATATATTGGTATTATTTACTCAGCTTATTTATTACTCTCCAAGTTACCCAAAGACAGCTTTGGCAGCACATACAGGTAAATGCTTTTTTTTTTCATTGTATGCTAATATATGTAATTATAATGAAGCATGTGATAACTTCTTTTGCAATTTTTAATTTGTGTCTGTTATTTATACAGATTTTTCTCTTTCATTCCTCCCTTTACCCTTTCTGTCTCTGTGTTAAATCAGTGCTTAACAATATGGTAATTCAGAAGCAACTACATAAACCATATAGATCTATATGTATAAGTTAAAATATAAATAAATATTTCTTGTGTTCACCAGACAGTTATTCTCCAGAAGGTCTTGTTATGGAGATTCTTCAAGTTTTTTGTGATCAAACAGGATGTGTTGCTGAATGTTTATATACAGATGCAGTGATAGATGCCCTACTTCATCCTGTTCAAAGTTTGCTGAGTGGCACAGAGGTTTGTAGTAATCTTCCAAGAAATTATTACATCTATAGAATATTATTATTTTTCTGGGGTTTTTTTCTGTGTAGAAGATTTATTTATCCACATGAGATGATAGCTTCTGTGGTATTTTCTACATTAGCTATTGTAGTATGCATTAAATAGCTTAGGCTGTCATTGATTGGTATGACAAACTTGGTTTTCTTGAAGGCTTGTGAATAATAGCAAAAATGGTGTGAGACTGTTTCCTTGGGAAAAAAATATTGCTTTTTTTTTTTTTGATTGGTTTTGGGTTTTTTTCTGATATCATTTGCATATTTCTTGAATGAATATTTGCTTTACCTGCTATTTGAAAGGCAACCTATTTTTATTTTTAAATTCAGTTTGCAGCTTGAAGTTGTGTTCTCGGTAAGTATTATAAGTAAAATAAATAATTCTTCATGGGAAGAATTGATAGAAGGAAGAGAGGTTGTCTGTGGGTTTTTTTTGTTTGTTTTTTTTTAACTCTTCTCTAAGAATTATAAAAATACTGGGAAACTGTCTGTCTCTAGGTGCTTGAAAATCGAGGTATACTTTCATCCTGTCCTGTTTTGTTTTGACTGAGGTAATTTAATTGATCTAGTGACTGTAAGGCTCAAAACAGGCTATAGATCTGAAATGGCCATGATGGAGCCTGAGCTGTCTTTCAGGAAGGTTTTTTGATAGAAATTATTGGCTGAGAAGTTTTGAATTTACTTCCTAAAACCCAGTTTGTGTCCTTAAGTTAAATACATCATCCAGGTTCTTAAAGCTGAATTTTGTCAGTATCCCTCAGATTACTCACAATAATTCCTGAAAATATTTTTACCTATATAAATATATTCCAGTGCTCTTTCAAAAGTATAAACAAGCAGTTGCAAGTAAATATTTTAAAGTATATATTTCTCTAAAGCTTAAAACCATAGTCCTGCAAAAATTTCATCATGCCAATAACTTAACTCTTCTGTGGGTTCTTCTTTACTGAGTACAGTGGCATTACTTATACATTTTATTATAAGGCTAATTATGAATGCTTTTGCAAGATTAACATTTAGTGTTGTTGTTTTTACTGTACATAGCAAAGATTTAGTAGAAATTTTTTAAGTACAAAAGAATGACTGAGCCTGCATATACTTTGAGCAATAATACCCAAATCTGAAAACAGTACTAAGACTATACTTCATTGATTTGCTGTGGTGAAGGCTTGTGTAATACCCTAGGCAATCTCTGTGGTCTCATTTCTGTATACAACTGTCTTCTTTATTATATATTAATAGTTAAAAATAAATTATCTCAACAGTTAAAATCTTCCCTTTTTGTTTTTAGTGTTTGTGCTGTGCTTAGCTGTCTCTCATAGGTAGCTGAACTCTTAACAAATTGTATGCCCTTGCGTGACTTAGTAACTGATCTGATAAAAAACCAGCTCATGTCCAGGAATATTTAATGCAGCATAGCTGCAGGAGGTTGGGTATATGTTGTAAATCTGGAATATGTTATATTTGTTCTAGTGAAGGTGCCAATTTTTTATATGGCATCAGGCAAACTGATAGCTGAAAAAGGCAGAACAAGACAGAATTAGCTTCTTTCTCTTTTACAAGAATTTTAACTGGGTTTGTTTCCCAGCAAAGCCATTGGCACTTCTTAGACACCCAGGAGTGCTCATGCTGGACTCTGTTACTGGACCATGCCTGTCTCAAAAGGAAGGCTATGGCCATGCACGCTGCTTTCTTCAGCTGGAGTTGAGGGATGGGTTGCAGTGGACTTGTATGTGGGGTTCGTTTGTTGTATGGTGGGCCTCATGAGCAACCACAATGCTGCTATTTCATGTTTGAGCTCTGAGTTTTCTTGGATAAGTGCAAGCTTTGCTTGTCTTTTAAGCAGACTTGTATTGTATATTTCTACTAGAGAGTGGAGAATAAACTCAGTGGGCAGGAGCAGGAGTTGTCAGCAGGATCAGTTTGTGGACAGCAGTATTGACCTTTTGGGCTCTGTAACCTCTGAGTTGCTGCTGAAGCATACCTGGTGAAAAAGATTGTAGTCACGTTTTAAATAAACAAAGTACAATGATTTTGGTTTTATTTTTTTCATTTAATGTTTTTTTGGTGTTTCACAGGGAAAATAAAATCATAAGACTCTTGAAGAAATGGTGACAGTCCAATATGTTATTTTTTTAGGATCCTGAAGATGTTACTCAGTAACCTGAAAATAAAAGGTCAAGGAGATTTTTAACCCTCTGTCATTGAAAATTTTAACTAAAAAGAACAAAGTTGAATTTTTTTTCTCTTGGGTTGCCTTAACCCACCAGCATTAATAGTACATTACTTATATTTTAAAGTTAGGAAGACTATTTGTTTTTCTGCTGTGCACTATATAAAATATATAGCTAACTATAAGAGAAGTAGGAGCCAGATTGAATGGTATTTTAAAATAATTTCTCTTGTGTGTCCAGCTATCACCTGTGAATAACAGGAGATCGGAAAAGATTTTAAGCAGTGGACTTTAACTTCAGGAGAGTCGTGCTTTATTGCCTATTCTAATATGCTAGATATTTAACAGGTGTTACTGCGAACACTAATCCCACCTAGCTCTTTATTGCCTAAAATTCATCTCACTGTTGACTCCACTCTATTTTATTTTGTGTGAAAATAGAGGGAAGCTACCAAAGGAGACTTCTCACTTTGCAAACTGTCCTCCTCCTTTTTGAGTACATTTATGCATAATGTTAAGAATTTGAGATGTTTCTCAGTTCCTGGGTGAGAAGGTATGCTCTGGGTATCTTGACTCTGGTACTGAGCCATATGGACAGGAATAACTTCGGTGAGAACCTTTAGGACGCTGCATTAAGTCCTGCAAAATTAGTTACTGTCAGGCACTTGGAGCATCTCTGTCCTCTACTCATTCCCTGCCTGGACTGTTATAGGAGCAGTGAAGCCGCACTGTCCCATTGGTCTGAATCTTGAAGTTCAGACATTATTTGCCTCACCTCAGTCCTACGTGTTCACTATAAATCCAGTTGCATTGGACTGTGTCTGATCCTGGTCACTGTGGCTGGAACTGACACCAGTTCACCAGCTTGGTTTCCTGGCTTAACCTTGGATCTCCCTCATCACTGTACTGGGGATCTGGACTGTTAAGTGAACCAGGTTGCTATCAGTGGACCTTGCTCGGGTATGGTGGGACTGCCTGCCCATCTGATGACAAACCATTGCTTCTGTCTGACTTGTTACTATGTTTAGCTCTTGGCTTCTTGTCCCTTGCAGAGCTTCCTGACAGGTTCTTCATGGAGCACCCAGTTCTGCTTGTATACCTGTGGAATACTGGCATCACTTATTAATAAGCAATTGGAAATTTAACATTAATTTGGGCAGTATATTTGTTAGGCATGATAATATATCAAATAGCCTGAATACCAGTGTTAAATGTTTGTCTGCTTGATTTACAACCTGATTGTTGCTATACAGTGCTCTGAAGTAATAAAAAATTGGTAGATGACTATTTCTTTGCTTCATTGAGAAGGCTTTCCTCATGTGAGATGGATGTAGAAGATCTTTTTGGGAACTGAAATTTCATTTCTAACCAAAGAGTTGCCAATACATTAACGAGGGAGTTTGCATGTTTCTCACCTTGATTCCGCTATCGCCCTTACACCCTTAAATAGTGTATTTTCAGCCTTTCAGCATTCATGGTGGGAAGGGAGAATAACAAGTTTAGAAGTATATGTTTTTTTATGTCTGTGCAGTCATTGAATGTCTGCCAAAATCATTAAAAGTGACAATTAATTCCATTTGTGATGTGGGTTTCTATGAGATGCCATTTGAACATAGGCTGTTTACTTGCTATGTTTAAGCCATTAAGAAATCATCAGAAAGGTGACCTTCAGGTGCCTAAGACAGACTTGAAAAAAGGGCTTTAACAAAAACATTGAAATTAAAATTTACTTTTTTTTTCTTTTAAATAGGTGTATATAAGTTGTCTTGAAACCACTTTATTTGATGTAGCTGATATTTTGGCAAGGATTGCATCTTCAGAAGATGGTCTTTCTCTTCTTCTTTATGGAGAAAATGAAAAAAATTGCAAAGATAGGTAAGAGTGCATTAATGACTGGCATTAGTGACTGCTTTTAGGAATTACGTTATTCTTATGAGACTTATTTTCTCTTCTTTCATTTGTCTATAATGTGATACATTTTGTTTATGTTTGGAATAAAATGTCTGATTATATTAGGGAGGTATGTGTAGAACCAGGTGAAATGACAATGTAAAGAAATACTTGTATTAAGGAAGATTCCCTGTTTTACTTGTTTTTTTAATTCATGTGGGACCTTTCCCTTCTGTGAATGTAGTTCCATTAAATTCATGATGCAGCTATTCAGACCAGTGGCCTCTCTTCTCCATTTTCCTTTGTTTTTAGAATAAAAACTAAAATCAACCAAATTTATTGAAAGAATAGATTTAATGTAGCGTTCATTTTTCACTATAGCTAGTAGAGACAGATCTTGTTTAATAAGCTCTCATGTGTAACATTGTGCCTAGTTTAGGATAAGTGTGATCCTATGGGTAGTATATTGTTAGGTGATGCTAAAACTTAAATCAGCAATAAAATTGACATGAGCCTTGAAAAATAGCTAAGCTGCAGGTCATGAAAGTGTTTGGAGTGTATGCCTTCTAAGTGGAGAAGTCTCAGAATTATGTTTTAAAGAGGGGTGGAATTAAGATGGTATTTGTGAGAAAGAGGTGTCCTTGGCATTGCAAACACAGAATACTTGAGAAAGCCATCTTGTATCGGAAAAAGTACAAGGAAAAATTTTACCTCATAGTAGTATACTTAACACTAATTAAGCAGAAGCGAAAATGATTGTCTGGTTACTCTTCCCAACTGGACTTCTATAAAACACAGAATCTGTGTAGTTCATAGTCTTGTGGGCTGGAGGGGAGACAGTGGATTTATTTTTACATTGCACAGGCCTATTAGCCAAAGTAAAATCACTTGCTTCACATTTTTTGGGTTTTTTCTGACTGGTGTTGTAAGTTATAATATAGTTTGTCCCTCCGTAGTGGGTCATAGTCTCTTTCCGTAGTTTCTTTTCCCCTAGAAAAATTTAGAGAAACTTAATCAGAGGATTTTCTTCAAGGCTTCTTGATTACTATTAAACAACATTTTAAAAGCGTTATTTTATTTCTAGTCCTACAGCTGCCCATGTAATTGTTCGGTTCACAAAGAAACTTCTTCATGATGAAATTTCTCTTTTATCTGGATCCGAGCTTCTGCCAGTTGTTAAAGGAGCTTTCATTTTTGTGTGTCGTCAAATGTACAGAACTTGTGAAGGCCTGCAGATGCTAATTCCTTATGGCTTGCATGAATCTATTGCAGAGGCCTGGAGAAAGGTAACTCTTCATTTTGAATTGGGGAGACTAGAAAAATCTTCCTGTAAGAGGTTCAGCTTGTGTAATAGTTGTTCTTTGCTTGATTATATTTAAGGTTGATTGTATTCAAGTAGAGATAGTGTTTGAAAATTTCATAAAAATGAAGTTCTACTTTTCAAATTTTCCATCTGTATGTGAACCTAGGAGAAGCTAATTTGAGACTTCTGTGGCTTAGGGTTAAAACAGAAACTCTCAAGATGCATCAGTAGACCTATCACTCGTTTGGCTTGATGTCATGATAACCTGTGTTCACCACAGATCTTGTCTTTGCTCTTGGTTTGGGATATTTTGAAAGGGAAAACTCCTGAGATGTGCTCCTAGTAATTTTTAGTTAAACTAATTTCTTTCAGTGAGAGATAGAAAAAAATGTAGATTCCAAATATTTTATTTAAATAGTTATATGCCATTGAATTATTCCCAAGAGACCATAATGAGAAGTACCAGGTAGGAGTTCTTGTCTTACCTTTGTACATGGGTATCTTATGATAACTGTGTCCTTCAGCTTCTGTTTGATTACTAGCCCAGTACTTTTTCTGCAGTTAAGAAAGAACTTGGATCCAACAGTTCTATATATTCTGCTTTCTGTTATCACAGAATCATTTCGGTAAAGGTAGCAAACAAATCTTCAACTTTGGCTTCCAGCTACACTGAAAGCACATTTAAACGAGGTATTAGGACTCTCAGTGGAAAACCAAAGTCTAGTTCACTTTATACTGAAAAATGGAACCATCTCCTTTCTTTTTTTCCTTCTGGTGACTGTGAAGTATTTTTTTAGAGAAGGATCCGAACAAACTGGAACTAAGAATTGGCTGAAACACTAAGTTTGTTTGTTTGTTGGGGGTTTTTTTCTGGGTTTTTTTTCTGTTTTGTTTTTTTCCCGTGGAGGCAAGAAAGTGGAGGGAAAACGAATTCAAGGTAGAAGAAGAATGAAACAGCTATTCTTCCTGTCAAATGCTATATGCTTCTATTATGATGAGACATTTCAAAAATAAAGCCACGATGTAAACTGTGGCAGACAATATCGGAGAGACAGAACATAAATAGAAGAGACTTAAATCACCAGTTTGTGTGTATTTCTCACTGCTTCAAATATGAATGTTGTCAAAAAGGCATACATTTTTAATGCAAATAAATATATTACTAATTAGAAGCATAATTATATCACAGTAAAGTATGTTTCTTATCAAAGAATGTTGCTTTTGAAACTTATGTTCTTCCTTGCACTGAAAACTGGAGGATTTTTCTTGAATTAAGGAGTTCAGTTCACTTGAATCATGCTGTAATTTACATAACTCATCTATCTGTCCGTCTTTTTATGCTTTCTTATTGTGTAACTAGTCAGTCTTACTTGAGCTAACCTGTTGCTCTGTTTAATGTCTATCACAGGCAGACTATTAAAAGCTTTTGTTGGGCATTTCCAGTTATTTGCTCTAAAACACATTGATGTATGTACAAAAGACTTCTTTGCACAGTAAAATCCTGTATTCCAGTATAGAACATAATTTAGAGTAATGGTCTTGACACATACAAGATAGGTAGACTGAATATGTTAAATGAAAACAAAGGAAACATTTAACTGACAACATACCATTTCTTCACATCACTTTTGTGGTCAAATTGAGACTGAAGTATAATCAACATAGTCAGGACTTCAACAAGATAGTACAGGAAAGTCACATTTTCAACGTCATGTTTTTACTTTTTGAATTATTTTCTGTCATTGTTCAATTTTAAAATACCCACAGTTTATAAAATATTCTACCATTTATAGTGTAGCAAAAATGATGGACTTTGATGGACTCTTTCCAAGCAGTAGTATCAATTTTTTAACGAAAAGACTGGTAATTTGTTTTCTTTTCTTTTACATGTCTCCTGGAGTTTTAAGAAATAATTTTTTTCTTGGCAGATTCTGATGAAATTCTAGGACAGAATTTATACAAATGATAATAAAAGAGGAGCAACAGATCCAGTACAACTGACTAGTTTAATAGAGGAATCTTTTGTGCATTTATTACATGGTTATAAGAGAGTAAATGACTGCTCACTTTCATTTGAATGGTGCAATTTGCTTTTCATCCCTAAAACCATAAAACAAGCTAAATAATTAATTTTAAATATACAATGGGTTTCACACCAGTTATTTTCAAATATCATTTAAACTCCATCAAATATAAAAATATGTATATATATTTATGGCTGTAGCTCTGTCTATCTCCATACCAATTTAGATAAATTTATATACTTTAAATAAAATAAAAATTGGCAGAATTAATAAATTTGGAATTGCATTGTTGACTTCAGTGGCTGTGATTTCCATTGCCTGTGACAGAAGTGGGGTAAAGAGTCGTGGTTTATATATATATTTTTTTTCCTTTTAAATACCAGTTTTTGCTTTGGGAATCTCCAGTTCGAAAGTAAAGAGGTTTTATTTAAGAATTCTAACAAAAAAATTAAAAATGTACTAACTAAAATTCTTTATACCCAAGGAAAAAGGAAAAAATAAGCTTTTCTGGAATAAAAAAAGTGAAATCGTGTATTCTGTGCCAAAGACTAGAGTGAAACCTGATAACTGTTATTTTTTTCTTTAATATGTAACAAGAGAATTAGCAAGACCTGGGATTTAAAACTAGTGTAAATAAACCATAAGGAGGTATTTATTTATTTTTTATTTTACAGACAAGTTTGCTTTCAGAAAGAGTACCTACTCCTGTAACGGGTGCAGACTCGACTTCATCAGTAAGTCTGGAGTCACGAAACATGTAAGTTGATGCTTAATTCATGCACATGTACAGGTGTGAACACACACTGCTGTTTTAAGCACAATTAAGACATCTTTTAACCCCATATCTTTGTTGTGGTTTGATCCCAGAGGGCAACTAAAGACTACACAGCTGCTTGTATCCCAGTGGGATGGAGAGGAGAATCAGGGAAAAAAAATAAATTGAAACTCATGAGTTGACTGATATGAACAGTCTAATAATTTAAGCAAAGTAAAATATAGTAATACTAATAATAGTTATTACTACTAATGATGATAATAGCAATAATAGTTACAAAAAGAAGAGAGAGAGAAAAAGCATAGAAGGGGAACAAGTGACACATAACACTTGTTATGTGTCACTTGTTATGCTCACCACTTTCTGGCTGATGCCCAGCTCATCCACAAACAGTGATTGTCACGTCCTGGCCAAGTCCCACCAGTTTATATACTGAGCATGATGTTCTGTGGTCTGAAATATCCCTTTGGCCAATTCAGCTCGGCTGTCCTGACTGCATTCCCTCATGGCCTGTTGTGCACCTGCTTACTTGCACAACATGGAAAACTGGAAAGTCCTTGACTTGGGTAAGACTACTTGGCAAAAACTAATGTGTTACCAACATTATTCTCATCCTATATCCAAAACACAGCACTGTAACAGCTTTTAAGAAGGAAATGCATTCCCAGCTTTTCCCAGCCAAAACCAGGACAGTCTTTTTGCCAAAGGATAGTGGTAGGTAGAGGGATTGAAATCATCCTAGTGTAGGTCTCACTAGAGTTACAGAATTGTTCCTGACCTTTAATGAATTTCTTAGCTTAGACAGTGGTATAAAATTGACTTATAGTTGATTCTCTCTGAATACAGAATTTGATTTGATGAAAATGTGAATTGGAAAGCGCAGAATAGAATAGCTGTCAGTTTATCTTATGGCTTTGATGTGGTGCTAATTTAAAATGCTCTTCTGATGAATCATATTTACACCTTCAAAGGTTAGCAGCATATTTTTCTGTAAGCCTTATGCATTTCAAGTGAAAGGCATCCTTCCTTTTAAACTAAAACTTAATGTCCTTTTATAGACCTTTGCATTAAGATGAGAAATACACAGATTTAGGAGTCTGAAAATTCGCAGCAATGTTGGTGTTAGTGCAGAAACTAGTTAACTAATTCTGGTTTATACTTCACCATAGATTTAATGTATAATTTGTAAAGACACCTGAGCAGTTATTACTTTGGCCTGTGGTAGTGGCACATGGACTGGTTGTAGAAATTCATATCTAGTAGCAAAAAAAAATCTGGAAATGCAGAACTCTGACTGGCGAGGATGTTTCTAATCACTACCATTGACATAAATAACAACGTCTTCCTAGTATTTGAATTTTTCATTTAAGTGTGTAACAAGACATGATGATTTTTTTCTGGGTGAAATTTTTGTTTCTGAACATGACACACGGAGATTCTGCAGAAGTGATTAAATTTTGGGGTGATGGGTTACTGCTGTTGGAGAAGCTGCATGCTGCTTGCTGATGATGTGAGTCAAAAATGGGAAAGGAGAGTCAAGTAAGCAAATGCTTTTAGAAAAGCAGAATCAGAAGTCAAGTGATACCTGCAGGGGTGGTACCTAGTCATAGGTGATGTAATTACTTCACTTTTCTTTGTAAGGTGTAGAATGCTTTGTAGAGCAGAAAGCATCATCATACTTCATTCTTGCAATTGCTAGTCTTCCTGCCATGTCTGTAGAAAATATTTCGCATTTACTACTCTTAATACGTGAAGCTATTGTGTAAATATAACACCTTTCTTCATAACTGTGTACTAGTCTGTAGCAGGAGCCTTTAAGTCCTCAAATGTGAATTTCTTGTAGTGTTTTTACATTGTTGAGAAATTCTCTGTCTGCTTTGCCAACATGTAACTGCCGCATTAATACCTTAAGGCTATAGAGTAAGATAGTAAGTCATATGTATGTTTAAGAATGGCATAAGTCTTTTGTGTTCCCCGTTACACCTTCTTTCTATTCTGTGTTCCTACCTAACCTTAGGTCTGCCAGGATGAGTTTGAATGTTTGCACAAAATAGAGTCCAATATATATTATCTTTTCCCCAAAGGCTTTCTTAAAACTAACATAAAGTAAGCATTATATGCACTGAGTGAAGTGCTGTTGTTTTTAAAATAGAAATTGTATTTTTTTTTCTTCCATGCTTTTAGAATTTTTATATATGTATATAGTAAATATGATTTTTAATTAGTATTTTATTACTCTTGCAGGTTGTTATGGGAAGAGACTTTGTTAGATGCCTTACTAAATTTTTCTGCCACACCCAAAGGATTATTCCTGCTTCATAATACAGGTGCCATGAATGACTGTGTGAACTTTATGTTCAGCAGTTTATCAAAAAAACTCCAGGTAAGCATTATGGAATCTGTTTGGTTTTCCTGTTTTTTAATGACTATTATAAAAGAAAGAAGACAAAAAATAAATCCAGAAACCATTTTGTAATCTTTTTTTTGCAAAACTGAATATAGAATGTAGCTTATAATGTTTGATATTGGTGTTACAGTGAATATAAGTTTGCTGGATGTTGCTCACCTTCACAATCTTAGGCATATATGTAGTTTATTGGACTTTTTACTGTAAAGTTTAAAATGTTAGGAAAGATTTTTTTCTTTTTTTTTTTCTTAAGTGCAAATTTTTCTAGACCATGCTGGTAGGTGATGCTGAAATCTAGATATGCTAGACAATACTTGAAATATAACCAAAAAATTAGATAATATGCATTTTTAGGGTCAAAAAAGTAATGTCACAGGCATCTTACTGAATATGTGCAAGAAATATTATAATGCTAATGGTTTTATTTGCTGATGTTACATGTCTCAACCAGAGTCTTTGTGTTTAAATTTTTAAAAGATAGTTGATAAAGATACTTGGTTTGGAATCTGACCCTGGTAAGTCTGTAGAGGATAATATCTATGAACTGTTAAGATCTAACCATGAAGTGGATTAAATTCTGTAAACAAGTGTAGAAAAAAATCAATATTTAAGAGATCATTTGAGAGTTTCATGTTTTCTGAATAGCTAACACTGCACTTCTGTATTTGTTATCAACAGACAAATGACTATGAAGAGTTTGGTAATAGAGTGGTTGTTACACAAATGGCAACAACACCAATGGGTGCAGTAGCTTTACAGAGTTCAGGTAAATTGAAGAATGATTTTTATTGTGAATAGCTACATGCTGCAGTCTTGCATATTAGAAAAAGAGTGAGAAAGATGTTAAGAAAGGTCGAGTGGAATAATTACACAGTATTAACAAAGACTGCTTAAACGTCTGTTAATTTCTTCTTAATGGAAATTTATTGTCTCCAGCTTTCAAGTAATTAATTAATCTTTACACCACATTCTGGAGTTTGTTTTAGTTTTTCTTCTGAAATTATGCAAAATCTTTTCTTCATTGCTTTGGATTTCCAGAAATTTTCTGTATGTGTGTGAAGACATTTTTACCGTTTAAAAGTAAGTTAGGAACAATTTGTACTTGCTTCTTATTGATCTGCAGATCAGAATTAATAACTGTTGATGTCTCTAATTTGTGTGTACATTTCCATGGTTACTGACTGCTCAAAGAGTGAGGAGCTTCAAAGGCTTGAATGTCATTGGTGGATTTATACAGTAGTGAGATGTAAATGAGATTGTCTGAATTGCCAATTCTTATATATCAACCCATAACACAAAGCCCTTTTAGATTCAATGTTACATAACTCAACTGTTGCCCTATCATCAGCAGTCCAGGTATTTGTTATATCAAAACTAGAATCTCATCAGTAAAATAAAGGTACTGTCTTAAGTTGCTAAGGAAGTCCATGAGATACAAAAGTTGCAAATCTCTCTGAGTATGTAGAAGCAGCTGGTGTGTAACTTAGATGACTTGACTGAAACACTGTCAGAAAGGCAGGCAAATTCTGCCAGTCAAGGAAACTGATTGTTAGTTTCTTATTATTTATGCCTCTGGGATTTTTCAGAAATCAGGGAGCAGATCTATGTGCGGAGTTACCCATCTGTCCTGTTTAAGGTTCTCAGCCAAATTGCTTCTTATGGCCCTTGGTGTCAAAGACAAATAATAGACCAAACAGCGTTGATTTTCAACCCTGAGAGGTTGTGGAATTTATGCAAAGTTTCTGTTAAGCCAATAACTTAGATTTGGAGATTTCAGAGTAAGATGGTTCTCTTTCCTCTTCTCTTTAAATATTTAACATTTTAAATTCAGCTAGTAGTGCTTCTCTTAAAAAGGTTTTTTCTTTTTTTAAAGTCCTTAACTTTTCTTTGTGGTATGTTTTAATGTATTAATGAGCTATAGCAAATTTTTATTTTTAGAACCACAGGGGCAATACTCCTTAGGCCTTGATCTATTGCAGTTAACTTGTTAAAGAAGGTCAGCAGCTCATTTACATGGAAGTTATATAAATATCATTCTACTCTAGTGTAATAGTCTTTGGAGACTGTTGCTGTAGATTTTAGATTGACTATAAGCAGATCACTGTAGAAAGGTAGTTTTGACTAGAGAGTTGAGAATGGCAGGGAGAGTAACCTTCAGGCAGTCTGTCTTATGAAATTTTAGTCCGGAGTGTAGAGAATTTTGAGAATCTGAGTTGGAATTGTAGTGTAAAATGTTTTTAATATGAAACTCAGAACAAAAAATTGTTTTAGGCTTTGTAAAGGCACTAGTAACTGAATTATGGGCTCTTTTGGAGTGTGGAAAAGATGATTTGAGGATAACTCAACCTAAATCTACTCCAGTTGACCCTATTGACCAAAGCTGTCAGAAGGTGAGAAATTATTTAATCTTATTATTTATTCTTATTTAATCATAGGAAAAAAAAACAGTACTGTGTTTCAGATAGGATGATATATATCTTTCTGTAATTTTTTATTACATCTATTCCTGCTTCTTGGCACTTATGTCAAGATTGGTATAATACACTAATCAAATGATGATTGATTGAAAGGATACTTGAGTTGCATGGCAGGTCACGATGCCAAGGATTCACTATAAAGTCATGAATAACAATCATGACAAAACTGAATGTCTTAAAATACTAACCATCCGTTCTTTTCTCTGATTACTGTAGTAAGATCAGGATGTGTTTCAGAGTATTCTGTCTCTAGATTTTAGAATTATGTGATGAAATACTATAATTTTCAAAATTGCTATAAAGTGTGATAGATAATACTTATTTCACAGAAACTACTGACCTTTCAGATTATATAGATGCCTGCCAGGGTATGCAGTCTTATTTTGGGCATCTCTAGTTATGTCAAGTTCAGCCTGTAAAGGATAAGAACAAACTTAATCTAAATGGCAAATAATTGCTAACATTTACTCGGTTATATTTAACTGATTAGTATTCTCTTTGTCCCTCCTTTTTTCTTGCTCTAGTCTTTTTTGGCTCTGATCAACTTGCTCACTTACCCTGCAGTTTTTGAGCTCCTGAGTAAACGAAATATACCAAACAAACCAATGTATTCATTCCGTGAAGTACCTACAGATGTTATTGTAAGTATTTTGAAAGAAAAAGAAATACTTCCGTGAAGACATTTTTTCCTGAGAAAATCTTATTTTCTATAATAGAATAAGTTAGTTTTTCTTCTTATTGGGAGATTTTGATTTTTTCCTGCATTTTGTATTTATACAGCATGAGGGCAGTATATGCACATATCACTTCATGTTAAATTTTGTTTTCATTTTGAAATCCTGAAGATAATATAAAATTTGATGCCTAATTTAAAGATCGTATTTCCTGGCTTGTGTTAGAATTGTGTTTTTCCGTGGGAGAATAGTAACATACATAAAAACCTTTGTATGTGCATGCAGTTACATACTGGAAAATGCTGGAAAATTTGTGTACTTGTATTTCATATAATATTTCTCTGTCACACTATCTGTGAATTTAAACAGCTTTAAAAAGAAACCCAAACAAAACCCAACAAAAGTACAAAAAACTCATACCTTCAGGTTTTTTTAATAGCACATGATTCACATTAAGAAAACAGTCATTGGAAAGCTACTGTTTAAGACATATTTCAGAAAAATAGCTTCACCATTTTTGTATTTAGCATTATTTTGTATTTGATCATCCAATTGCATTCCATTAAGACACTTTTCTCATATACAAAACACAGGCAAGTTTAATTTGTGACCTTGAGTGGCAATTAAAATCAGATTTCCTTCTAATGAGCTAACACTTAAAATTGCTGTTATGTTGAAGTGTTTGTTTAGCCCAAGCTTTGGGTTGGTGATAGTTTAAGTTGTTTAGACAGAGAATATCGTAATAGTGTATATCACATTTGGAAGGGGTCTTTGAATTCTTTTTTCTAATGCTGTTTTGATGATTTGTGGAGGAAATGGCTTGATAAATTTTTCATTTTTCCAATCTACTCAATGTTGGTATATTCACCAATGGATAGTTCTGTTCAGTCATCAAGTTTTTGAGGCACTGGGAGCAAGATGTATGTTGAACGTGATAAATATTTGAGAGCTTTCAAATTTTGATAGATCTTAAGTAATGAGTTTTGTGACTTCTGAAAGCCAATGTTGTTTCACTTTCGAGACTCTTCAGTGTTTTTATGGAATTCTCTAAGTTTCCAGGCATATCAATACTGATACAATTGTTCAAAGTTACCTGAGCAGTTACAGATATTTTGGATGGGGTTTGTCTTGCGCTTAACTACTGTGCAGCAGTGGGTTTTGTAATCCTAAAATAGACATCCAAGATTACGCAGTTAACAGAAAGGAATAATCAGATCGTCTAATGTTACTTGAACATGTAATGGCTAAGTAGTCTCAGTACTCAGAAAACTTCTGCAGTTAAGCAGAGTTTGTTATAACCATGTTTTGGGGCAGTGATGGTAGAAAGTGAAAGATAAAAGATTTTGACCAGATATAACTGTGGTTAGAAAGCAAAGTAAAAGTGATTTCTATGGCACTAGAATATTTGGTTGGAAGATCTGATTACTTTGTGTGCTTCATTTTTTTTCTGTTTCTGAATCATGTCAGATTGACACAGAATCTGACTTGTTTATGCCGAACTGTATTTGGTAATGAACAGATCTTTATTGTTTGCCCTTTATTTCTTAAATACACAGGATTTAAACATTTGTTCCTCCTTTTTGTTTTTGTCTGACTAATTGCATCATTGAACATATTATTAGCTGGGCTTTTATTACTTTTAACTAATCAGATTTTTATTTTGGGCCATTATGAAAATTTTTCCCAATACATGCAAGATCTCTCTCTACTGTGTTTGGCATGTAAAGATATTTTAGAAAATGGAGCACATAAATCACGGTCTTTCTGCCTGCCTCTTACTCTGAGGGTTTATACATATATATATTCAAGGGAATCTAGCTTGGAAAGTACCCTCCAGATCTGTAACTTTGAAAGACGTATTAAAACAGGTGATTTTTTCGCCACTTATTATGGAGAATCTTGTATACAGAATGGTTTATCTTAGGTATTCAAAGTAGATGACATCTGATGTGTAATATTTAAGCTATGCTCTGTAGCTGAGCAGTGTTACGCCTTGTTTATCTTTCCTAAAATCTCAAATCAGAGCTTAGTCTCCTTTCTTAGTAGTCTCTCACCATGCCTGCTCTTTCTACTCTTTTGCAGGCTACAATCTTTGATGTATAAATGAGAGAAGGAGGTTGTTTCCAGAGAAATATCCATGAGCATTTAAATCGCTGTATGTGCAAATACCTAAAAAAATCTTAAACCCCAAACAAATCAATTGCTTGCATTACCAATTTTATGAACAGTCTGGAGGTCTAAGTTGAATTTTTTTCTTGTGAACATACTGTGTGGAAAAACCTGTCTTCCTCACCGCCCCAAAAAATTTAATAGGAAAAACCCGCTTTCACAGTGTTATAAGTTAGAATGTATTTTATGAAGACAGTTTACTGTGACAAGTTCTAGACCTCTTTTCTACTGTTCTGAGTTTTACTTGTGATTTTTACTTTTTTCCCTGCGAAACCCAGAACTTTAGTTGATTTCATGGAAGTATGGATCTTAACTCTTCTCTCATAATATATTGAAATGACTTATTGATCTAATTAGTTGAGTAATAACTCTCTGTGCTGTCTCTGAAATTATACTTAAAGATGGAGAAAATAAAAGTTTAGATTTAATCCAGAGTAAATAAAACCCATAAGGATCATGTAGTTTGTCTTCTGACCATAGCACAGTAATCCATCTCTTGAGATGATAGCATCAGTGGATATTTTCATGCATTTCTTAGTCTTTTAATGAAATTATTCCTTCAGAAGCAATTTGGATATGCAGTGAACCAGAGGGGAAGATAATTAGCTGGGATTTGTGGAAGAAGTGGGAAGCTGCCACGGGTCACTGTCTATTACATGAGATGCTCTAGGATAAAGGGTGTCAGCTTCAACATTTGAGCCAAGCCTTGCTGCACTGAGAATAAATGGCTGTGTCTTGCAGCATGTTGTACTAACCAGTGTTAGAAAGGGGATTTGCTGTTCTTTTCATTGAAATAGATATGTACTCATTTCAAACATACAAAAACCAGTTTAACAGTTTTGTTGTGATTTAATACTAAAGAAGAACTAGGATGGTTGATATGCAAGGATCTTTTTGTATGCTTAGTGAATTATATTTTTACCAGATTTATTTTTTCCTAACCTTCTGCATGGTTTCTTTTTGCCATTGGCTTTTGAGTGGAAAACAGCTCTTGTTATGGAAATAATTTAAATAAGTGTTTTAATAATAGTTTTCATGTAATAGTAAACATCTCTATGAAACTTATATGCGTAAAATATAAAATCATGCATGGTTTTTTTTTCCTTTCTCTTCCTTTGGCAGGATATAATTGACAGACTTATAATTTTAAATTCAGAAGCTAAAATTCATTCCTTATTCGGTTATGAACAATCCCATATATTTGGTCTGAGGTAAGAGGCTTGGTTTTTTATTCCCTGATCACATTAACTAAATAGGGTATAACATGCTTGGATGTTTTATTTCTGACAAGATAATATTATTTTATTATGTATGAAGGTGAAATTCCTCCCTTTTTTAGCATAGGATTAAATGAAAAATTACCTGAAAAATGAGGATACTGATGGATCTAATCTTATTATCTTAAATCTATATATTGTAATATAAGAAGCAGCGATAGAAATTGCATGTTATGTTGCCTACTTGATTATAAAAAAAAGTGTTGTACATCCACTATAGTGCATAAAACAAAAATCATACCAAAATACTAAAATAAACAAATTGCTGTATTTATATCAGAGTTTGGTCTGTGTAGTCTCCCTGTACTTAAAATGATTTTTTTAAGTGTTGGCATAATTATCACAAATTTCATCAAAACTTATTTTGAGGAGAATACCATTTGATCTCAAATATTTCTAGAGCCTGAAGGTGCTCACACTGTCATGCTCATGTAATATTAAGTGCTTTATAATGTTTTTACATTGAAATTAGTTTCTGCATTTTTATTCTGTTTTTCAAACATGAATATATAAATCCTTGAATTCACATTTTTTAGCAACCTATTTTGTGCAACTGAAAGAAAAGATCATGTTGGATTGTACTTCATAGTATGGAAAACTTTGATAACCTTTCTTGAACAAGATACAACCCAGTTGATTAAGTACTTCAATATTAGCTTTATGCAGCAGTATTTGTACTTTGATATCACAGTAAAATTATTGCATACTATGTGTGGATATCCAGAAGATACAGTGTAATTTGCTGATGAGGATGAGCATGGAGGAGATGAACAATGGCAGAGTTTAGTGTTGGGAGATAAATGATTTTGCCATATGAATCAGAAGTTATAAATGCTGTTTTGGAGGAACTAACTAGTTTATAGAGGAATGAGAAGTCCTAGGATGAAATTTGAAAAATAAAATATTGTTCTTCATTTAGAATTAGACTGTTTCCATAAAAAGCTTGACAGAACGTCCTTGATTTGATTAGGATTAAGAGAAAGTGAGATGATTTACAGTTTAACATAAAAGGAGGTTGAGCAGCACCAAACCTGGTAGAGTTCAAGGGACATTTGGACAATGCTCCTCAGGCACATGGTGTGATTGTTGGGGTTGTTGTGTGCAGGGCCAGGAGCTGGACTTGGTGATTCTAGTGGGTCCCTTCCAACTCAGGATTTGCAGTATTAAAACTTGCAACAAACCCTAGCTATGTTATCTGAACATGAGAGATATACAGTTCATTTTACAGTTCTGTGATCTTTCCTGTGAGTGCTACTGACTGCAGACATCTGTGTTCTGTAAAACAAACCTTGCCTTTTGTAGTCTGCTCCTTGGCCAAATTCCCTCAAGAATACCAAGTTCAGCAGCAGTTATATCAAATAATAGCAGATGCCTAGCAATTTGAAAATTTAGAAATTAGAGAAAAATATCTATGTTTCTCTTTGCTGCTATGTAGATATAAAATACTTAAGTGTTAACTGCATCATTTAAAAACAGAATTGTTTTGTGAAACATTTGTCTAGAAACATTTCTGATAGACTTACTACCAATAGTACAACCAAACACACATTTTTTAATTGTTCAGAGATCTACACAGACATATACTTTGTATTTTTACATGTGCCTGACCCAGAGCTCAGGGCTAAACTTCATATCTGTTTAATTTGCAGGTTATATTTTAAGGTCCTGCTTTTCTTGTTCAAAGCAGTGACAGATTTACTTACTTACATGTTGAACAACTTCTGCAATTTAAAACTACCTTTTTATTTCATATGTATACTGAGCTTTAGTGACTTAAAATTATTTTGATTATTGGTTGTGTAATTACATATAAAGCTTAATATATATATGTATTACCATAATTTGTTTAGTCCAGAATGTACAGGTGTATCTAAAGATGTTTGTAGTGTTAATATTGCATTTTCAAAGGGAGAACATGGGTAAACTAGACTTTAAAGAATGCTGTGCATTCATACAGACTAGGGCCTGTGTGATCAAGGTAAAATACTCAGTTCCACAACAACCTATAGCTTAGTTCAAATCTATGTTGAGGGTATTTTTTTAAGTTCTTGGATGTATCCTGGCCTCGGCTGATTGTTTAGTAGTTTCACAGTCGTTGTTCTGGTATTCCTTTAGTTGCAGATAGTGGGTGTTTCTGAGATGAGATTTATTAATTTGAAGGTCCTTTTAAGCTTATTTGTAAAAAAATAAAATAAAATATTCATTTTATTCATAAAATTTATATTTATATAAAATTTATGGATTAAAAGGAAACTTTCGGCAAGAAGTTGGAGATAAAAATAGAAAAGTGAAGCTATGTAGACAGTTCCTACTTTGTGTATAGAAAGATTTTCAAACTGTCAGTTCACCTTTCAACTTCAAAACAGATTTACACTTGTTTAGGAAAAAGAACTCTCCCAGTCAGCCAATATAGGTTCATAAAAGAGCACTGAAGGCTGTCTCAGCCACTCTTTTTGTGCAGGCTGAAAATCTGGATGCACAGCAACTAATGCAAAAATTCCCAGTGGTCCTTCTGTTTTAGAAGTTTATGAACTTAAATTGCTATCGGAGCACAATCCTAGAGAAAGGAAAATGACAGCAATAATTAAAGTAAATTTTTAACATACTAAAGAGAGAGAATTTTTTAAATTCAATGATTGGCTTTATTTGTTTGATTCTAGTGTACCCATTGATCTGATCTTAAAAGGTATTGCATGTGAGAAATGAGAAATTTCTTAAAATGTGACACTGGAAGTCTTAATCACCTCCCTTTCAAGGCTCTTCCAAGCTCTTTGAATATCTGTAACTTATATTGACAAAGGAATTAAGAAAAGAGAAGTAACATAATTTTTCTTCCAGATTGGTGATTTTATTTGTCATCAAGCCAATTTACCTGGTATTTCAATACAGTGAATACATCCATGAATTTTGAGTTTTTACAGCTTGCAAAGAAAATATATGCATAAAATACACATTTTTGAAGTTTCTGCCTAAAGCATTATTCAGGCATTTGCATATTGCTGTTCTCTCTATTCAGAAAATGAGTTTTCTCTGAATGTTAGTGACACCATGTTATTAGTTGGATTAAAGTGTGGCAGAGTAACAAATTTGTACTTCAAGAATCAACATCCTGTCTCTAAAAATATCAATACTCCAAAATAAATTCAAAGGTACTCCATCAGTGTTGGCTTGAATAAAAAATAGGAGGAGAAACAGTGTTTCTGGGAATATGTGTAGACAGTGAGATGGGATCAAAGTTGTTCTACAGCTTTGCAAACATTTCCTTTTTTTAACAGAGTACTTTTATAACATATACTGTTCCTAGAAATTATTTTTTCTCCTTTTTTTTTTTCTTTTCTGGATATATGATAATATGACAATAATAGGCCTCTGAATACTTTAGAGAGGCAAAGTAGATCCATTCTTTCTTTGGCTATCTTATATACATACATATGTCACTATCAAATTTATGTTTTCCTTTTTTTTCCTTATTTTTTTAAACCAGAAATCAGTAAAACTAAATATTGTGAGGTCAAACGATCTTTTGTATGTACATTCTGAATTGGAAGAGTCTTTGTTAGCCCCACACTTGTTCACTGAGATGCCTCCTGCTAGTGGGCATCATGCAACAAGGATAGCCCTCTGTTCAAGAATTTGGCTTTCTGCAGGGACATACCTGAAAGACCCTGAGGGTAAATCCTTTTGTTTCTGATATGCAAATTGTGACTGTTTAATTTTAAAGACAAAATATGCTTGCCTAGCATTAGAGATGTCTGAAGATAACCTATTTTGTAGAATCATAATTTGAACTGCAATAAAAAAGAGATTTATTTTAGGTTTTGTAAGGTAAGGCTGAAAAACACATCTGTGTGAATAATCTAAATGCATTTATGTTTCTGTGCCACAGTAGAAAATAGTAAATATTAGTGTAAGTCTTATGCTCATCAGTATCAGCTCCAGGATTGTAGACCTACAGTTTGCTACAAATAGGAAAAGCATACTGGCTTGTTATTTTCAGGTTTGTGTAATAAATATTTTGAGATAGCTAAGTCACATTTTCTTTGTCATGTAAAATATCAGGGTGAATATGGTTTTTTTATTTATAGTGCTACTTTTCTTGCTTACTGAATGGGTGCAGAAGATGATAAAAATGCATTTTATCTATTTCTGTTGCCTTGCAAAACTAGAGAATGATTTAGGAAAGAAAATATAAATGGTTTGTATTATGCTGACATCAAAATCAATCAGCCTCTTGAAACTTGCCTCAAAGGAGTATGTATTAGTCAAAATTTCACCTAGCACACTCCAGTGAAATCCAGATGAATGAATTAAATCCTGTAGGAAGTGGGAAATGAAAAAGCATGTGATAAGCAAAAGATAACTTAATAGATTTAAGAAATACAGATAATAAACACCCCTGTGTTTTTTTCCATTCTTTTTTTCAACTGCATTGTAAACTTTCTGCCTTACATATAATTGAATATTAATAATGAGGTAGCTTCAGCATAAGAAACAATACAACCCTTAGTTGTTCTTGCATTATGTGTATTGCTAATTAAGAGAAGGTGTGATTTTAATGATTGCAACACAATGGGAGAGCATTTATTATCTTGTTTTCTAAAGGTAGAAGGCACAAGTCCTGATCATCCTTTTTCCTCAGGTCAACATGCTGTTTAGATTTAGTATCTCTTTCCTTCTCTCGTTACTAAAAAGCATTCTGAGTAGCATAATCTGAAAATAAAAGAGGACAGAGTAGTGATTATGAGTGATGGGGATTTGCAACAGGATTACGTAGGCATGCCTCCACATCATCTGTGATCATGTAGTTATACAGTTAATTTTTTGTTAGTTTATGTTAATGGTAGTTTGTTAGGTTTATTAATTTAAAACAAATTATTAATAAAGTAGAAACATAAGATTCTGTTTCTTTACTTCACTGAAGAAAATTAAAACACTTTAATTTTGAGTCCTCAAGGTTGTCAAATGTTGCTCATGAAAAGTATTTTTGTTTAGCTAGGGAAACTTTTACTATTGGCGATCACATTACATGTGATTTGTAGATACATTGGGTAGCTAAAGTGGTGTAGGTGCTCTTTTGAAAATCTTTTCATGTGGAAAACATTGTAATGAATACATCAGTCCCTGAGTTTTCTTACTGGGAGAAACATGACTACCCTGTGGTAGTACCTTCCAGTGCCCCAGGCATCAGAGTTGTAACTTCTGTATCCAAGAGATCTCATTTTTTTTTCAAAACCATGTATTGCCTTTAGTTGAACAATTAGAAGCCTTGGTCCTTTAGCAGGACCAAGTGCAGAGGCATCTTTTCTCTGCTCATTACTGATACCTTTTGCTCAGCCTCCAAAGGCACTGACTAAGTGAGTTTTGCCGCCTTTGGGGTTCTTTTGCTAGTCCTTTCCATTTCTCTGCTGCTCTGGCACTTGATGGTAATTGCCACTTGCTGTTTGGATCCATGTTCTCATTGAAGCTCAGGCTCATTCAAAGCATAATAAAGAATAAATCAGATGGTAATGTAGGCTCTGATGTTAAATGTCTTGAGACTGTCTCCCATGATGAGGACACTTAAATTGCTTAATGAAAGTTTTGCTTTGAGTTTCACTGTTGGTATACATATTTAGCAAGGAGATCCTGATGCTGCAAAAAGGTTCAAGTCCTTGTTTTATTCCACTTAAGTTTTTAATATTTCTTCCTGCAAGAGAAAAGCAAGATTTACCATGACCCACAGCTGAGCTCCCTACAAATGTTATGCTATATATTTAGCACTGGCCTGAATCAGCTATGCCTCTACCTGCAGAAACCAGTAACTGCAAGCCAGAAGAAAACCTTTCTTTAAGGACTGGTTTAGTCTTCCATTTCAGGATCACATCACTGGAACACCTTGCACATACACATAAGCATTTCATATTTAGTTAGTCATTGCCTACTGCATGAACACAGAGATTGTAGTATAGTTTACTTTGGATGTGCTAGTTTCTTTTTTTCCTACGGTGGATGGACTGCAGCTTATAGCATAAAATTTTATCTTCTTTTGCTGGACTGTGTACTGGTTGGGATTGAGTTAATTTTTTTGATAACATTCCACATAGGTGCTGTGTTTTGAATTTGTGACTAAAACAGTACTGATAGCACACTGGTGTTCGCACTGCTGCTGTGCAAGCAACTGCTCATCAACAGGGCTTTCTTTTTTTTTATCCCAGTCCCCAGCAAGTAGGCTAGGGGTGTGCAAGAGGTTGGGAATGAACATAGCTGGGACAGCTGACCTGAGCTGACCAGACAGATGTTCTGTACCATACTACATCCCACTCAGTAATTAAAACTAGGGGGGTTGGGGTGTTGGTTTTGAAGGCATCCGTTGCTCAGAGGCTGCCTAGACACTGCTCTGCTTGTGGAAGGTGGGGAGTGAGCACCTGGCTGGGTGCTTAATTGTTGACTGGTCTCAACCCACCACAGACTTTTGCAACTGTTGTGTTCAAGAACAGTATCTTGGATCTTTCACCTCCAACTGAGCATTTGCAGATATCCTTGAAGTGAGAACAGAGCATCAGATTGGCTTTGGAAAGAACTTGTATTATGAAAGTAAGGAAGAAAAATGTATGGGAGTGTAGTGGGAACTACAGAAAAACTAGAATTGGGTTTCTCATAATAAAGGTGGTATTTGAGAGAGATTTGTGATTTGACATTAGAGAAAAAAAGACAACTGAGAAAATGGGAGTACAGAGAACATAATATTTTCTGCGTTCTTTAAAGGAGTTCATAGAAAAATTACTGAGAAGTTTGGTAATAAACTATCCTCATAATCTGTTTGTAGCAACTCAGAGAAAATCATGGGCAGTTTAATTATATTATTTTCAGGTGAAGAAATTTAAAGAGGCAACATAAAAATTAGTAAGGTTTATATACTACCTGGTTTATATCCCATGAAGGACCTTCAGTTCTTTTGTGATTAAAGCAGTCATCATGATTCTACCTAATAAAACTGAGGGCATAGTTTGTGGATGTACACAGGTACTAGTTAGAATGCCTTCTTTTAGATTAGGGGTTTCTCCAGTGAAGTATTAGTTGTGAAATTGGAGTTGAAGGGGTAGAATCCAGGGAACACCTTCAAAGAAAGACAGGAATAGAGCACAAAATTCAGAACAGAATTACTTATTGCTACCATATTTTCACAGTTATTATATGTATTTTAATATTTCTGAATTTCTTTTTAATTACCGTTCTATAAAAGACTGCTTTCAGATAATCTTTTATTTCATCCACAGTGCACTTTGTTCCTGGGAATATAGTGTATCTTTTTAGTAGTGTTCACAGAATTACATATTCAGGATTGAAAGGGAGATGGAAGATTATGTAGTACAACTGCACTGCTCAAATTGAGTTCAACTAGAGAGCATTACTCAGGACTTTGTCCAGTCTGGTTTAGAATACTGCCGTGCCTGCAGCATCTCTGGGCAGTTTGTTCCTCTGTTTCACCATCATCACAGTATTTTAAAATGGAGTTTCCTGTCTTTCACTTCATGCCCACTGCATGTAGTCCTTTCACTGGCTATCACTGAGAAGTCTGATTCCATTTGCAAACCTTCCTGTCAGATATTTATACACATTGACAGGATCTCCCCTGAGGATTCTCTTCTCCAGGCTGAGCAGTCACAGTTCTCTCAGCCTCTTTCCCTATATCAGATGACTCAAGCCCTTAATCATCTTCTTGGCCTTTTGCTGGACCTGCTCGATTGCATCCATGTCATGCTTTTGCTGGGGAATCCAGAACTGGGCCCAGCACTCCAGGTGTGACCTTGCCAGTATCAGTAGAGGTGCAGGGTCACCTCTCTCACGTGACCTTTTGGCAGCAGTCTTTGTTACATAGCCCAGGATGTCATTGGTCTTCAAGGGCTCATGTTGCTGTTGCTGGCTCATGTTCAACCTATTATCCAGCAGGATCCCCCAGGTCCTTGTCTGCAAAGCTTCTTTCTAACTGATCAGTCCCCAAACTCTACTGTTGCATGGGGTCCTTCCAAAGTAAAGACCTTGCATCGAAGCCTATCTTCCAATTTTTAGCAGTATTCACCTTGGGAATTCTGTCTTCTGCTTTCCAAACAGAGCTTTAAAATGTATCTTTAAAAGATATGCTTTGAATTTTTAATTTTTTTTTATTCTATCTGCAAAGGTTTTATACATTTTCATAAGCAGGTACTCTTCATAAGTGGGATATTGAGATGGGGAGTCTGATCCAATTCTTAAGTTTTAAATGCAATTAAAAACAAACCAAAAAGAAAAACTCCACAGCCATATTCAAGCATGGTTACAAATATGCCTACAATGTGACTTCTTTTTAAAGTTGCAAACTTTAGTCTATACATTTATTACTTCGGAAGGTAAAGTCATGCAGTATTACCTTTAACCAAATATATGTCATGCAGTATTACCTTTAACCAAATATATGTACTTCAGTGATAGTATTTTTAAATGGATTTCTCATATGGGTAAAAATTTCATTTGAGTGCCTAAGCAGCAGCTGCTGATGTTAGATCTTGTATATTTTGTCATTTATCCTACCACTATCTCATCTACCTAATTTTATTTGTTTATGGTTGGTTGGTTTTGGTGTTTTTCGTTCTGCTTTGCCTACCAGAGGAGATGTTACAAAGCATTCTTCTCCCAAGTGGTTTTTAACTGCTGGAAACATATCTTTGTAATTTATTATATTTAAAGAATTATTCATCTTCATGATGGTTTCAGTGCTATTTTCTGGATTTTTTCCTCTATATAATAGTAATAAAAATTGAGTTGTCATTTCTTCTTCTGTGATTTAGAAAACTACTGGTAACAAATCGATGTCACAAAATAGTTAATGTAAAATAAATAAAACCTGAAGAGGACTGAAACTGAGCAGATCAAGTTGTATTAAAAAAACAACAGAAAAAAAGAGAAAGACATATTATCATCTTGACTTTAATCCTTGGCCACAATTGTGTGAATTTGCAGGTATTAAATTATTGAGAGAATGGCTATTGTCAGTAGAAGAATATTGGGAATTACAGGGAAGAAAATAAGCATTGACTAACAGACTACAAATTTAAAATTGTATATATTTTCTAGTTCATATCAAGTCTTATGTGAATGCAAAATATAATGCTGATCAGACTTAATTTGTTGTTTTTTATGACTGTGATAAAACAGGACATAAAAACAGTAAAAAGAATTTTTAGTCATAGTATTTTCCTTGAACAGGAGGCCTGCAATGACATTATTCTGTCGTGGTCTTAGAGGGAATGGATTAGTTAAAAAAAAAAGTAACATGAGTTGGATTGCTCTACATCACATTTATATGAAAATATATTGGAGTACATTCACCATTTATTTGCCCTGAAGTTATCAAACAAAATTCTATATAATGCACTATTGTGAGCACTTGTGATTATTTTCATTTACCATTGTTTTGTATTTCTCAGGAAAAAAACAAACACAGCAGATTTTTTTTTGTTTTGGTACATGTTAAATCTTTTATTGCTTTTGAACTGTGTTAAATTTCTGAACAATAGATATTTATTTTTATCTTTCTGCCTTCCTTCCTCTTCAGACTACATGATTCTAAGTTGCCTTACCAGCCTATTATTATACAATTTCCTTGCATTTCATATGGAATGTCTTATAAAATTCACATCACTTTTGTTACTCTGTGATATAAAATCAAAAGCAGATGGAGCTGACCAGTGGGTATTTTCTCTGGTCCTTCAATGCATGCAAAAAATCTTTTGGGAACCATTCCCTGTTTGCTTAAGACCATGCCACTTGAGTGGCTAAAAAGGATATAAAAGACTATTCCTGACCTAGTTCTGTCTAGGTATTTTTCAGATACTTCAAATTGTGGGTTTTGTTGGTTTTTTTTTCCCCTCCCTTTCTATTTTGAGATCTCATAAACCTGTCAACCTTTGTCTTACCGTGCAATACTGGATTCCTGACTAATGTGCTATTGTTTCAATGTGTCCTTCTGCAGGTTGTTAAATGTGCTGTGCTGTGAACTCAATACCCTTTTACTCTTGGAGACTCAGTATGAAGTGTCACAAGTTTTACTAACTGCTCAGGAGGAAAATGTCACAGAAACTTCAGAAGGACCAGGGTAAGAAGTGGCTGATGTAAATATTGTGTTAGCTATCAAACTCTTCTCCTGAATGAATGCCTTAGTGGCTTTAAACATACAAATGCTTTCACTTAAGCTGGCGTCCACTGTGCACAAGTTTCCTTGTGAAAGTTTGTTCGCAATCTTAAATTATGAAAAGATACAATGGTCTTGTCTTCACTTTCTCCCATGTCCACCTCAAAGTATAAGAAATAGAAAAGCAAATATTTTTCTACTTTTTATTTGTATTAATCTTGAGTTGTTTTTTAAACAAAAATGTGCGTAACTTGCAGATGTAAATATGCCTTCTACTTCTGTATTGTTTTTTAATGTTATGCATTTATTGTTTTAATGTTTATGGATTAAAGGCATCATCAGTACTTTAGGTTTTGTTGTTGTTTGGTTTTGACTTTTTTATTTATTTGTAACTTATTCTTCAACTTCTGTGACTCTTTCGATTCCTGTCTTTTAAATAAAATTATGCAGTGCATCCTTTCAAAATGAAAAGTGTGTTTTTGGGACAGAAATGGACAGTCATTTAGATACAGACTTTTTTTCTCTCTCACTGCATGCTGTTTCAAGAATTTTCCTCCTGCTGTTTTTTGTATGTGACTTGCAGAATGTAAATCAAACAGTATGAGTGAAATCTCAGCAGATACAGATGATAGTTATTTACCATTTGAGGATGAAACTTACTATTTTCATACTGAGGAAAAAGTTTTATTAAGAAACCTGGTGTATAAAAACTGAATTTTAGTACTTTTAAAAAATTTTCCGTCTTGGGCTCCTCAGTGACTTCAGACAGAAAGTAAGCTGTGTTTTAAGTTATGAACATCTCTGTTTTTGTGACAGCAGAAGTATATTGGTAGGCCAAAGAAGGAACAAATTTTGACGGTCAATTAATTGTCTCTAATTACTGAGCACGTGGACATAACAAACTTGTGAAATTTTGTACTCTTTTTCGTCCAGTAATTGTCCAAATGTTTCTAATCAGTAGTACTTAGGGAATACAAAGTTAGACTAATGCTCAAAGACATCTCAAAATACTTCATGTTTTTGTTTATTTCCTTTTGTCTATCTGTATTCAAGGTTGTGTTTTAACCATAGTGTGTTTCTCAAAGTATTCTTGCTTATTAAAGTTTTTTGACTTAAATGACCAGTAAATCACATTCTAATTTTGGAGTTTTTTATGTTTCTCTTGGTTTTGTTTGGATTTTTTTCCTACAGAGTTTTTATAATTGATGGTCTATCAGTGGAGAGAAACCACATTCTTGTAAGGATAAACCTGATTGGAGGACCACAAGAAAGGATTTTGCCTTTGAGAGCACTAGACAAGGTTAGAATCTAAAGTTTAGCAGTTTCTCTTTTCTTAACTTCTGACTTCATTGTTGGAACATTTTTGCTGATAATTCAGCATGCAAAAAATTATTTAAAATTAAGAAATACCAGACCACCTTTAGTTTTATAAAGTGCTAACATTTTAAATAATTGATACACTGAAAAAATACACTGTTCCCACTATCTGGCGATTGCATGTACCTGGAACATACTGCATTCAGATGACAAGTTTTATTTTACTCAATGTTACTTTTAAGTGAATACAATTTGTATTTTTTTACTTTTTTATTTATGTGTTTTCTTTATTAGCTGTCCATTTGTCTTCCTTTTATTGGATAGTTTTTTGATGCTTGGGTTTTCATATGCAGTATCTAATATGTGAAGCTTTCATCAATGTTCTAACAAGAGTGTTTGTTAAGCAAATCCATTAAATATTCTAGTTCTCACTAGTTCTCTAGTTCTCAGTCTCCTAAAGATGAAATGCAAATTACTGTCAGCTTTACAAAGATACCTAGATCAATGTATGAAATTGGAAATACAGTTTTGTGGGGTTTTTTTTTTTAATTTTTATAAAACTTGCAGTTTTCTTTTTGATTGAAATAACGAACTGTAAAATCAAAACCGTGAGTGGTATATACCATAAAAAAGTCTGGATCAAGTACTTTTGGATTTTGCATACTCTTTTTTTAGTTATGGCATATCTTACTGCAAATTGTAGTATCAAGCACAATTTTGGTGCACAGGCAGTAATTCTGGGGGCTGTACATTTGTGTGTTAATCGCACAAAAGCTATTAATTCTTCTCCTAAATTAATTTATTTCTGGTCCTGTTTCTAGGGCAGTGATCCATATCCTTGGCCAATGTTTTCATCATTCCCTTTGCCAAAGTGCTATCTTGCAGAAATTCCTAGGAAAGCTGAATTCAGACAAGGTACATATAAAGTATGCAAGCAGTGTAGATGTCACACAAGCATCTCTGTCAATTTTAAAATTTCTTTTTCCTTCCTCCTTGCCCCTCCTCCCCCTCGTCCCCCTCCCTTTTTTTCCCACAGATTATAATCATTAAGTACTTAAGGATATTTTATTGTTGGCTGCATTTGTAGCTAAATAAGTTGGTTTGGTTTTGCTTGTCTGGCTTTGTGCAACTGTCAATCTGCAAAGCTCTGTTTAGTAATCTAATTCTTATGCAAACTTAAAGATTAACCTTTTGGCTTGTCTCGGGTGGGTGACTCATAAGGTACATTTATATCATCTCTCTAGTAACTGAAGCAAGACAGTATGGTTAAGCTACAGATTTTTTTGTACACTATTTTCGCGATTCACATCCGTGTGTTTACAAAACTTGGTGGTGTGTGAAATAGACAGCGTTTAGGATAGTTGGTTTCCCCATTGAACATCAATTTGGAATGTGGTCAGACTGAGGAATCCTTTGAAAAACTACCTCATCACAGCAGTTTAATTCACACAGAGAAGCCTTTTTAAGGTTTTAGTTAGCATAGACAATGCAAAAGAATCTGATTAATGGTTTAGTAAATAAATTTTTCACTGTATTTGTTCATGTTTACTGTATCCTTGAGATATACGTATTAGAAATTATGTGTGAATTTACTTAGCAGAGATAGATTTCCACAAGTGATAGAAATTTTACCTTAACTGTAGAATACAAAAGTCATTTTGTAAATATCTAGAAAAAAAATAAATGAAAAAAGGTGATTCTGTGCTCTCACAAGAGGAAAGACTATGTAGTTATAAAATAAGGGCGTTTTCTGTATCTTTTCTGATACTATTCCAGGCTTCCTAAGGCAGTTTTCGTAAGACAACAATCAGATGACTGTAAAGTGGGTGCCCGTTTGTTTTAATTATGTTTTCAAGGAAGCAGTAGTATTGCTCTTGGGCTGGAAAAGCATATCATCTTGTATCCCTCAGAATTTCTCTGTTCTCTTGTTCAGAGCAATCCTCTTGCTCATCATTACCTAGTGGAATAATGGAATAAAGATTACAGTCATCACTTTTGTGCATGACAAACAGCTAGGAAAACTTGGGTAAAACTTTGGCTAACAGTAAATTTGCTGAAATAAAGTTTCAAAGGTTTGCAAATGTGTTTGATGAGGAATTGAAATAATGATATGAAAGAAATATTTTAATTTGAAATGACATTTTTAATATTAAAGGTAACTGAATAAAAGCTTATATAACTGAAAATGAACAGAACAGTTAGTTTTAGAGTCAAAATATTTTGCGTTTGTGTTTTGGGAGACAAAACATTGAAAGTTTTCTATTTCAGTACTTGCTTAAAAAAAAAATCATCAAACTGTGAACATACGATTTTCCAGACTGAAGCTTTCTGGATGTGTCAGTTATTTTGAAAGAAAGTATTAGAGTAAATAGGCCAAAATTAAAAGAATGAAATTCATAAATCACTATTCCAGTGCTTGGGAAAATAAATCAAGAGCAAGAGTAGAAAATGAAGAATATCTGAAGTGTATTCTTTATTACTAAAATACAGCAGTGATAGAAGTGCCCTTTCACAAGAGAGATTTAAAATATGATTACAAGAAAGATCTGTGAGTTACATTCCTACAAGACAGAAGAGTACCTTTACACAACTTCTTTGATGTTGGAAATATTCAAAATTCATGTTGTATGTTACTTGCTCAGCTTGCTTGGAGGTTTTAAAAACAGGTTAGAAAATAGCACAGGTCAGAAAAACACTTGTTAAATTTTCACTCTGCTTCAGTGCAAGGAGGTGGACAGGGTTCACACAGATTTATGCAATTGTTCTGCAGCCATGAAAACACTTATGCATGGTAGGAGTGGGAATGCATGACTGCTTCATTGTATCTGTCATCAAGGATCAAAGTCCAGCACAGTGTTCCTGTGGTTCCCTGAATCTGTCCATGTTAAGATTTAATGTTGCATTGTTTCATTATGTAACCTGTGCGGTATCATTCCTGTCCTCTTTTTTTTGGGCATTTCTATGACATTAATAATTAAGACTAAAAGATTCCTCAAACTATTAAAGAAGGTACAATTTGGCTGAAAAAAGCTGTAACTGAAGGTTTTATTCTGTGTGCCCTGACCTCTTATTTGCATCCTTTCTTATTGCCCATATGACATGGACGCCTGAAGAGAAGCTTACCTTTTCTTTCTGCTTTGAAAATGTGTGTTGTATCCATCTTATAATTGTGATGTGAGGTGTAAAAACATAAGTAGATATGTTTTTAAATGTGTCTATACAACAGATATTGGAGATGGCTGGGGGAGAGTTTAAAAAAAAAAAAGGGTTTACAGATGTGCTCCCATATATGACACTGCTGATACTGCTGGTGTGACCCTCCTTTTAGATGGAGTTGAAGAAGAGCTGCAATAACAGTACCTTTGTTTCCCTGAAGAGTGTCTCAACTAATGGAAGGTGCAAGCTGAGTGAAAGCTGAAATTGCTCACTGAGTATTTTGGAACTAGTGTGGCTGAACTGAGGTCAGGGAACAGGGAGGTTCATTTCCACAGCCCTAGACCTCACGTAGCCTGGGACTGTATGTAGTGTAACACAAACCATGGATAAAACTGAAAGTAGCGTAAGAAGGGTTGTTACTAAAAAGGACTTATTCACACTGAGTTCTCTATGAAGAAAACCTTAAGAAATGGGTGAATTTTTTATTCCCTCTCTAAATTCGTTTGAAGGACAGTGGTAAACGTGCAACGCTAGCACCTTTTTGATTGTTCAGTTTGGTGTGGAAAAGTAGGAGAACTTCTAAAAAAAAGAGCAGTGGTAACTGAGACTGTATACAACATGTGTTTCCCAGCACCAAGGCCTGAAAGCTGCATCTAAGAGAACACTTTTTTAACACTCTTTGTATTATTCTGTGCTATTGTAGGGCTCTCAGACACTGGCAAGTGGGTATTTTGACTCATTGCATCAAAAATTAATCTATTGTAATTTATGTAAATTAGTAACTGAATTGGAATATTGGAATAATTTCTCCATTTCATAATGACACTTTGAATTAGTAGGCTCACCCGAAAAGATATTTGTATTTGAGGAAAATCTGTAGTGCTTTGCTGTGTACAAGTATCTGCCCTGGTTTTGCAGATGTTAGGTATTTGTCCGTATGGTTTATGTGTCTGTCAGAAAGGATTTATAGAAAAATAAACTTGCTTGGCTGTGTATTAATATGCACTAATTCTTTCAGCCGGCACTTAGAGTTTGAAAACTATTGGATAGCAGTATATTAATGATTCACTTCTGTCAAAGATAATTTATAGTGAAGCTTCAAATGGTTTACGTGGATCATTATTTGCATGTAGAAATTAATTATGCCATTTCGACTTGTTTACACTGCAACAAGATACTCTGTTACTTTTGTTTTAATTGTTCAATTATTATTAAGATAATTTGAGGAAGAACTATTAGTGGTTTTCAAAGAATGATATAGTCCTTTGTTATTCAGCAAGCAACTATGAAAAAGTTATTTTTTTAACTTTAATATTAACCATAGTATAGATTATTAAAAATTAAAATCTTTAGAACTCTGTTAAACAGTAATATTCAGTCATATTTGCACAGATGTTTCCCAATTCTACTCCTAACTCTGCAGTTATGACAGTTGGTAATGAGTGTGACTGAAGAAGTGTCCATGAACGTCCTGCAATGATGCGTTCACTGCTTAGCATTTCCCTAAACTTAGGTACCCCAGCATTCATTAATCTTTCTTTCTTCTGGGCACATACAGTCCAGAACTGCTACCAAAAATCTGTGGTAATGTTCTTAAGTATTTTGATAATTTATCTCAGCCACTGTTCTCTGAGTTCTTTGCTTTATTCTTTTAATTTAAATGGGAACATGCTGCCATGTTTGTTTTGGTTTTGTTGTTTTTTTTTTTTTTTTGAGTTTTTGGTTTTCTTTGTGTGTTTGGTTTTGTTTTGGTGTTAGTTTGGTTTGTTTTTGGTTTCTAAATCTGATCTCAGCCCTTTTTTTTAATACCTGTCTGAAACTAGCAGTTGCTGTTTAATTTTTTTTCTAAACTTCCTCTATCAAAAATCAGCTATGCTAGCTTTCCTGTTATCTCTTGTAATTTCATGTAAATGTCTTTATCACCTGCACTACTTTGACTTGTCCTCCTTTTTATATTTGTCTTGATATTCATGTATAAGTCTGTTGTCTTGCTTTTAAAGTCCACTAAGTTAATGAAACATGAATGAGCCGTAAATGAACAGGTCTATGAGAATTGTACATGGGGTTTCCTAAATTATATATCCCTATGTGGATTTGTTTTCATGTAGTAGTCAAATACAATATAGTCACGTTATTCGTTATCTCTCAATTTAGATTTTGAATAAGATATGCATGGATTTATAGTCCTTAGTTTTAGTCACAGAAAAACACTTTTATGCACACAATGCATAATCAGGTGAGAAACGGCCTGTTGCATTTCTGATGTTTTCTGAAACATTGATGAATTTTCCTAGCTCTTACGTCCTTTAGACGTAAAGCTAGATGAAGAATTATTTGAATAATTATAAAGCATCATCTTTTAGGGAAGAAGGTCAATTTAAACTTGCAGGTATGGTGTGGTGGTTTAGATTTCATACATACTGTAGCTTATTTATAGCATAGTTTCATAGCTTCATAATCTAGTAAATGTGATGGTTGATTTTTTTTTTCACATAGCTAAACAGAGCAACCAATGCTAGCACAAAGGATGGGATGGGATGGCAAAATATAATCGCATATGAGGAAGAAAGCAGGAGTGCAGCAGATTAATTAAATTGACACTAGTTTCTTTTCACTCATGAGCATATTTAAAAGCTCCCTAGCATCAGTAGAGGAAGGTCTTATGCATTTTCTTCCTCACTTTTTCTTTTCTTTCTATCGAATTTTTCCCCTCCTTTCTCTGTTCCCTTACTTTCTGTCCTTACCCTATTCAACAGTTCTGATATTTCTTCAAGAAAGAAATAAATATTCAAGTTGTTCATGTAAGATAACTAGTGAACTCATGTAATGACATACCAGAAAAGAGAAGAAAGAAAACCAAAACTTCTCTCTTTGTGGTGGTGTGTATTTAGAACACCTCCAGTGGTAGTGTGAAAGCCCACCTTCAGTAACAAGTAATGCGCATAGCCCAGGACTGTGTGGTTGTTTGAGTTCCAGCTCTGTGGTAACAGTGTTCGGCAAGTTATAGTTGCCTTCTATATTGTAAAAGTGAGCTGGCATTTGTTTGCTATCATGAGTTTTTTGGAAGCAATTTTCATTCAAAAAAAACCCCCAGGGTTCTCCCTTTTTTTTTTTTAATTTCTTTTCTTTGCACTGTGATGACCTGCTGGCAGAAGTGATAGTCCACATTTAGTGACAAGTTAAGAGGAGCAAGTGGTTTACCTGAAGAAAATGAGCTGCAGCAGATGTCCATAATAAAATGTCAGTTACAGTATGTAATGGACGTATTAAATACATGATAGCTACAGAATCTTGGTTGCATGGATCTTAAGCTTGTTTTCTGTCATTTGAGTTTGATCATTCTTGTGTGCTCTCCAAGGGTCCTAAGTCTTCCATTCTCCTTGATTGAGAGGGAGGAAGTCCACTGGTTATATAGAAATGATTTCCTATTTTTGGAAGACTGCTTGCTGCTCACTGTTATGATGACAGACAGAACATGATCTTACCTGCAATGGTTATCTTCCAAGTTGCTTAAGATCCTTTTGTATTAAATACTACCTTCTCAGAGGAACCTTAAGGTGAATACAGCGGTCCATGGTATTTAGCAAAACTTCAGAAAATACTGCAACCTTTATATTCATATCCTGTTGGAGAATAAATTAACATTGTAAAAGGTTACATGTTTAGACAGTACAATGTTGGATACATGGACACTGCTAGATACCAGCATGTGCTCATTTTTAGCAATCACAAAATAAAGATTTAAGTTGGTAAAACCTGCAGGAGAGGAAGAATATTAGAGAGGCAAACTGTGCAAAGAAAAATAGGGGTCATATCAAGAAGCCAGAAGGAGGCAGCAGAGATGCCATGATCTTGAAATCCTACTTTCTTGAAATTACTGGAGAATACTTTCTAGTAGTTTTATTTCCTTTAGAGGATTTAAAGTTTCACTCTGGTCTCTGGTAAGCTGACTGCTTCAGTCTTGGCCTGTAGTCTCTGATCCTTGTCTGCCAAACTGATTTACTTCAATCCTTTGGGAAGTAATATAACTATTTAACTTGTACAAAGGAGTGTTGCTTTGCAGTTCTAAGATTTTCTTCAATATTCACATGTTAGAGAAATAACAGAAAAGGACAGAGAAAGGACTAGCAATCCTACTGACAATACTGTAAGAGTTAAACGTTTTTTACGCTGAATTTTCATAAATAAGCTGTTCTAAACATCAGTTCACGTTATTTTGAAAGAGACTGAGGATTTAGTGATTTGACATTTCAGGTCTTTAATTAATTATTAATTTAATTAATTAATTTGGATTAGTTATTAATGATAATAATTAAGTTACTATAATAAACTTATTTTTAATATATAATATTGTATAATAATTTCCAATGAGAGGGATACAATTTTCTAATTATAATTAAGGTCTTTAGATGAGCTTCATATAAATTATATGCAATCTTGCAATTCTGTTGAAAATAATCTAATAATCTTAAAAGAATAGGATAGTTTGAATATAGTATTTTGAAACTGAAACACTACAAAGTAAAAGTAACAGCAGATATTCTAAATAGCCGTAGACTGGCTCAAACAAATGTTGAAACTTTATTGAGAAGTCACCATTCATGACACAATTCACTTCTATAGTGTCCAAAATGTAGAAAGAGAACAAAGAAGATCTTGCAAGATATGAAGAACTTTCATAACCTTAGTGAATATGTTAGTAGTAGTGCAGGATACAATCCTTTCATAATGGTGGGAACTGCACGATCCCACAGCAGAGGGATTGTGCACAGCTGAAGTAGGTTCATGTGCATTTACCTTCTCTTACCTTTATTTTTCCCCTCAAACTGGCAAGAAAGTCTTTCAAAGCAGCATCTAGTACTCTGGGATCTAAGTTGCCTGAGGAGAGGTGGTCTAATTGATTGTTGTCATTTTGTAGGAGTTGGATCAGTTTTATCTTGCATAAAATTACTTTATAAAATGACTTGGCATTTGAACTTGAAATTTGTTCTGGCTTCAGAAAAATGATTTAAATAGTCAGCCCTTCCCAGTATATTAACATTTTTAAACAAATGTTGCAACATTTGTTGGTAAGAAATTATTTTCTCTTTAATTTCCCAAAGCATATTTTAATTGTTACCTTGGTATAATTTTCACTGTGCTTCATCATCATGCATCATGGTAGCTTGCTAGTATTCACTGTCCAGTGTGAATTCCAAGACAGAAATTTTAGTTACAGAACACTTTTTGTTTAAAGAAAGAATTCTTAAGGCTTTAAGTCCGGATGTCCTGTTGTTGAAAACCAGTTTAACATTTTCATGTATGATTACACATGCTGGTTCTATGTTTGTCACTATGGTTCTGTTTTCAAATGTGTCAGCTGTTTATGAAATGTACTGCCACAGGCTGATATTTTATTCTAGAAAATTGGTAAAGGATGTATAATTTCCTCTAACTTAGTAGAAAATAGAAGTAGAAAAAATCACTTCTATCCAAGAGAGAACATACTTACTCTTCCTTTGTCATGGCATCAATAGCAATTTTAATTTTGAAGGCATGTCTCCCTGTTGTAAAGAGAGAATGTGTCTTTAGTAGCAAGGTAGGAATAGCATTAAGGAGCAGTCTTTGAAATTCTTTCATTTCATTAGAAATAAATATTTCATAAAAGTCTTTTTTTGTAAACTGTCCCACAAATTTGTTTTATAAATGAGCTGAACATGTAATGGAAAACGTTATATTTGAACCTGATATATAACAATTGTACCAAAAGACTGTGTTTTAATAATGATCAGGTAAAGAGTCAACCATTCAGAAGTTAAAAAAATGCCTGAATTACATTGTTACAGCCTCTAACAGGACAAGCAAAGAACCTGTGGCCCTGGACTGGAGGATGTTGGCTATGCATAGATTCTAAAGAAAACTCAATTTAAAGTTCTAAGTTTCTCTAAAAGTTAACACAAAATTTGCAAGGAGACATTTCAACAACAGCAAAAATATATTTTTAGTCTAATGTTTTGTCCCAAATTTAAGTTCTTGTGCTAATGCTGGGAAACACTGGAGATTATCAGCAAAGCCATCATAAGAATTCTCATAGCATAGGGAGCCAAATATGTTTTTGGCAAATTTAGTCAATAAGTGTGCTGGCAGCCTGAAGGCATACACATCCAAAGTAGCAGCATCTGAGGGAAACCTGCTTACAGAAAGAAGCAGAAATTTCTAATGGAACAGTGTTATGTTGCTGTCTTATGATTCATTTCATGTTCTACAAAATTGTGCTGCTATCTCACTAGGGAATGAGGGCTGGTGAATAGTGCCACAGAAAGGAACCTGGGGGTGCTGGTCCATGACAAGTTGAATATGAATCAGCAGTGCCCTGGCAGCCAGGAGGGCCAACTGTGTCCTGGAGGGTATCAGGCAAAGCATCACCAGCCCATCGAGGGAGGGGATTGTCCTGCTCTGCTCTGCACTGGAGCGGCCTCACCTTGAATATTGTGTGCAGTTTTTGGTGCCACAATATAAGAAAAATATTAAGCTGTTAAAGAGTGTCCAACGGAGAGCAGTAAAGATGGTGAAGGGCCTTGCGGGGAAGCCATATGAGGAACATCTGAGGTCATTTGGGCTGTTCAGCCTTGAGAAGAGGAGACTGAGGGGAGACTTCATTGCAGTTACAACACCTTTGTGATTGGAAGAGGAGAGGCATGCACTGATCTCTGCTCTGTGGTGACCAGTGACGGGACCCAAGGGAATGGCCTAAAGTTGCGTCAGGGGAGGTTNAAGTTGGGTCAGGGGAGGTTTAGGTTGTATATTAGAAAAAGGTTCTTCACTGTGAGGCACTGCGACAGGCTCCTCAGGGAAGTGGTCACAGCACCAAATCTGACGGTGTTCAAAGGGCATTTGGATGATATTCTTGGGCACATAGTTTGAGTCTTGGGAGTGGTTCTGTGCAGGCTAAGAGTTGGACTTGATGTTTCTGATGGGTGCCTTCCAGCTCAGCATATTCTGCAATTCTGTAATAGGGAAAGCAGAAGCTGTGCACATAAACAAAGCAAAACAAGAAATTAATTCACTTCTTCCCATGGGCAGGCAGATGTTCAACCATCTCCAGGAGAGCAGGGCCCCATCATNGGAGAGCAGGGCCGCATCATGCATAATGGTTACTTGAGAAGACAAATACAATCACAGAATCAGGTTGGAAAAAACCTCAGAGATCATCAAGTCCAACCTTTGTCTGAATATCACTGTGTCAACTACCATCATATCAACATCACTCTGAACATCCCTCCTTTCCCATTTCTGTCTCTCACTTTATATACTGATGGTGTCACATCATTGGAATTATCACTTTGGTCTGTTGGGGGCAACTGTCCCAGCTGTGCTTCCTCCCAGTTTTCCGTGCACCCTCAGCCTCCTTGCCAGCATGGCAGTATGAAAGCAGAAGAGGGATTGATTCTGTCTAAACACTGCTCAGCAGTAACGAAAACATCTCTATTTTATCAGCCTTGTGTTCAGCACAAATTGAAGACATATCCCCATTCAAGCCAGAGTGGAGAAAATTAACTCTACCCCAGCCAAAATAAACACAAAACCCCATCAGTATGTAGGATGAGTATTTCTGTTTTGTATAAAGCAGAATGTCATCAGCTTTAGGATTCCTTCTCCAGTTTAATTCTCTACGTTAAGGAATATTTATGTAGTCTTTTCTTCCACAGGTGTGATGTCTGCCAAACGTGTCCATGACAATGGGGTTGGAAGTAGATGATCTTTAAGGTCCCATTCAATCCAAACCATTCTATTATTCTGTGATCATTACAGAATAACACTCGTTTTTCATTTCTTCTAGATAAAGATCTTGACAAGCTCTTAACACTCTTAAAAAGTCCAGAGAAGCCAACCAGCTGGACAGAAAATTGTAGAAAACAGTTCTGCAAAGTCATGAAAGCCAGATCGGATAGTATCAGTGGACCAAGTGAGTATGACTTAATGAGTTTAACAAAGAAGGCAAACAGGAGACCACTAGTAAGCACTCCTCTTTAAAATTTTGTTGGTACAAGCTATCAATAATTTTGCATTGATTTTGAAAACTGTTTCAGTGGGATTTTCCTGAGAAAACAGGTTTTATGCTTTATATCCTAATTTTCTCTCTTAATGACAATAATTCCTCTGTATTTTCAGTGATATTTGACACAGCAAGAGGGCTTAAATACGAGTCTTTGTTTCAGATCTCTAAAAGGTCCGTTATTGACACACAGAGAAAATGAAAAAGAGAGCCTGAAAGAAAACATATTTCTCAGATATCAATGAATGACTTAAAATGGGTTAGGAAATTATATTAAAGGTCAACTTCAGTAAAAACTTTCATAATTAAGCCATCCTGTACATCAAAGAACCCACTCATTCAGGTTTTTCTGAAGTTTTATGTGTATTTTCTAGTGAACAGTGTGGTCATGCAGGAGCTTCGGTACAGATCAGTTTAAAAAAAAACAAACAGCCAAAGCAAAAACACTGATCATCCATATGACATAAATTGTCAGAAATCAGATGTAATAATCCACTTGCAATATCATATAAACTTGTGCAGCAATAAAGACACTGGATGTTTTCAGAAATTGTTGGCTTCTATTTCCATAACAATTCTCATTATGGTCAGTACGTAGTTTAATTTCTTGTTTACATATGCCAAAGGTTGGCCTTTATATTATTTAGGTATGCAATTAATACAACTGACAGTAAAAACGGGTGAAGGATCTTTTATACAGGATAAAAGTAACCCAGCATTTTTGTTTTACGTAAGAGATCTGAATTTTATGATAAATTATATAGCAATATAAAAGTTATAGGACAGTTTCACAGGTTCACAGAATATGCTGAGTTGGAAGGGTCGCACAAGGATCATCAAGGCCAGCTCCTGGCCCTGCACAGGACCATCCCCAAGAGTCACAGCATGTGCCTGAGAGTATCATCCAAACACTTCTTGAGCTCTGGCAGGTTTGGTACTGTGACCATTTCCCTGGAGAGCCTGTTCCAGTGCCCAACCACCCTTTGGGTGAAGGAACTTTTTATATTATCTAACCTAAACGTCCCCTGACACAATATTAAGTTATTTATATAAGAACTGATATAAATTTGTCATTTGTATAATGTGGTTTAAGTCAGTAATTATTGAATGATTCTAAATTCTGAGCTTTCTGTTCTCACTGCTAGTTTGAAACAAGCTTGAGTCTGTAGTCTTAGGTAATTGTAAATCAGAGCTTTCACCTTTCATTTGGAAGAATGTGTGTGTAGCCAGAATACATATGTATTTGTATGTAATGCATATATGCACTTAATAATATACATTATAATGTACCCATCCACAAATGCACTTATTCAGGCAGCTTTGTGAAACAGGTATACAAATAGAGATTCGTCACCATTCAAAAATGGCTGGATGTATTTTATATGAGCTTCTGCTAGTATAAGGAAAATAAGTTGAAGAGTAGCAATGAAAAAGCCCTAGATTTTTCTATCAAAACTGTATTTTTACTTTTCTTGCACGACTCTTATCTAGTAGTTCAGTGAGGCGTTTTCTATGTTTTATATTGTGAAGCACAAATAATTTCATCCTTGTAAAATCAATTTTATTTGAAAGCAATATTTTTTCTAAACTGATCTCATCTGGGATTGCATGAAAATTTTGTTGAACATTGTTCATCTGTGTTTCAGCATCTAAAAAAGGACTTACTGAAAAAAACCATATTTTTTTTCAACAAACAGCATACATTTAAAGTAGGTGGCTTAAAAAATAAAGGAAAAGTATTTCCTTTTGTCTTTTGTAGTTATCTGTACATAGCCTCAAAACTTTTGTAGTATTCTGTAACTGTTGAAGGCACTGGCTAGAATGAGGAATTAAAGAGCCAGTAAGATTTATTTACCCAATGCAAAAAATCATGCTTGCTTCTGGATAACTCTTTCCATCTGAGTTGGAACTAGAAGTTAAAGTCAGCAAGAAAGTATCTGTGGAATTGTTGTCAAGCCTCACATGGACATCTGCAAGTGCTTTCACAAACAATGCAAAAAGTTCAGCGTGAAAGTAGAAACAATAGTATAATGAAACAGAAAATAAATAAGTAAAGACACAGTAAAACAATAATAATATTAACTCAATGTAAGTACTCATAATTTAATGTGGATACAAACCTCTTCAGATGTTGTATATTCATGAATGCATCTGCTTGGAGATACTCCAGAAGCTTCAAAATATCTGCCAGCTCTGTGGTTTGAGACAACATCATGTTCATTGAGTCCATTTTAAGAGAGACAGATGTGCTGCTATAGATCTTTTGGAGCATGTGAAGCTGTCCCAAATTTCACAGGACTGAGAGACTTCAGTCCAGATGCTCAGAAATCAAAACTTTGCTCCATCTTTAATTATACACAATCTCCAAGGTTTACAGAACAAAGAAGCATACTTGAGCTTCCTGTACTGGGCCCTTTCTAAGGGAGACTGACATTAACAGGAGTTGAACCAGAACATAATGAGTAAAGACACACTACACCGTTATTGAATCCAGTGTTGGTGTGTAGTGATTTATTACAAATACTTTGTGATAATCCTGGTGTCAGGATTACCAGATGCTGAATCTGTAGAACCTGCTTCAACTTCATCAGAAAATTCATGAGCAAACTGTATAGTATTTCTCATTCACTCTTCTGGTGTTGATTTCTCTCACATTGACTTGCTCAATACATTGCTGATAAATGCTCTGGTAATGCATTACTTTTGGAAATGTCCATCTTTATCCTTGGATTGACATTTTCTCTGCCAAAGCATCACCTCTAGCTGTAGCTTTTAAGTACTTTGTTTGCTCACAGTTTCAGTTTCGAAAGGCTTTATTGAGCTTCTAAAAGGAGATACAAACCTTCCTCAGGCTTGTATGTCTTTTAATATGTCAGGAGTGAAAGTGTCAGATTTTTCTTGGTTGTCTAAAAGCAAAACATACTGTAGCAAACCAGCTTCTACATTCTGCTGTTCCACTCATTCCTTCTATAAAGGTGCCACAGATTAGTGGATGCTAGGTATGTAGCTGCTTGTTGTATTTGTCTTTGGGTCATTTACCAGCTAGAGAACCATGGATAGAACCTTTGGTTCTTAAGTCTTGACATCTTTTGGACTGCTCTTTACAATACTGGTGGCCTTCCTGAAGCATTTTTAGTACATTTAGCGGCATCTAAGCTTTAACAGTAAGAGAAACAGGCAAGTCAGCTCCTCTCAGAAATAACTTAGATTTATGTAGAAAGTTATTAGCCTGTGTGAATCACAGCTTAATATATTGCATGTTCAATTTTTTTACATGACTGGGAGGTGTTTGTTGTTTGTGTTTGATTTTTTTGTTTGGGGTTTTGTTTGTTTTGAACAAGAATCTCAGCATGACTATTTTAGCTGTGCCTTTTTCAATTATCTCCCCCTTTTTGTCCTTTAGGTGTGGCAGAAGACATTTTTGTTGTTTTCAACTCCAGAAACTTCTTTTTTCATTCTTTCTTTTTTCCCAGTGTTGTATCAACAGCTGACTTCTGGACAGATTCAACATCCTTAAATCCTCTCCTCTCTTGGGAGACTTTAAACCCAAAGCAAGATAATTTAAGGATGTTGCAGAGATATTATCAATTATATTCTAACATTCTTCCTTTCATAATGAGATACTCAGTCGCCAAATCCTAATAATTCTTCTCAAGCTTTCTATCTATATGTGGATGGGGATAGGGATAGTGAACTCAACTAAAATTGCTTTATCCATGGAGTAATTCAGAATTTCCATGATATCCCTGAGGATCTGGATTTAGATCACCAGTATTCTTTGGTAGAACTTACTTCCAAGTTGTTTATTATTAAAAGAAAACAACAAACCAGGAAAAGATAGCAGCTGTTGAAATTGTGTGGGAGATCTTCCTGGAAAACATAGTATTTTTCTTCAGTTTGTACAAATGAAATGGTTGATGGAGCAGAGTAGTTACGATCAACAGAGTGTTCTGGAATTCATTAATATTTTGTGAGCTCTGCATCGTCTGAGATAGCTCTATCAAAACATGTTGACAAAAAATCCTTTGAGTCAGTGTCATTGTTTGTGATGGATTTGTGCTGCAGTCTCTAGCAATTGCAGCAAAAAAGTTCAAAGTAACTGCATCATTTTCCCCATAGCATAAAGAACCAATAAGATGAGTATTTTCATTAGGTATGACTGTTGTGTCCTGTTGTGGTGTTTTTAATTCAAGATAGCAAAATGCTAAACTGTTGCCATTTATCGAAGTAGCCTAATGGAGCATTGCAAATGTAGCTTATATCAAAGTATACTGTACAGCTACCAGAATCTCAACAAGGAGAGTATCTCATTCATCACCCCTCAGTTTGTATATAGAACTAAAGATAAGAGGGACTTTAGTTTTTGATGGAAAGGATTTCCTGGATTCAGAGGGAATGAAATACTATATTTTAATATTTTGCCTCAGTCTTCACTGTCCATCTCCCTTCCCATGCCTCTCAAATGGATGCACTGCAAGACAGGGACTGGGGGACCAAAGTCTCTTCAGGTTCATGACCATCTGAGGAACCTGACTGTACATAAGTCAGTGGGACCTGATGAGATGCATACCAGAGACCTGAGAGAATTGGCTGATGTAGTTGCCAAGCCACTATCCATGATCTTTGAGAAGTCACGGTGGACAGGTGAAGTCTGGAAAAAGGGAAATATTGTACCCGTCTCCAGAAATGGTAGGAAGGAGTACTACCAACTTGTCAGCCTCACCTCTGTGCCTGGGAAGATTATGGAATAGAACCTAAAGAAGCTATGCTGAAGCACATGCAGGACAGGGAGGTGATTCAAGAAAGTCAGCACAGCTTCACTGAAGGAAAGTCCTGCCTAACCAATCTAGTGGTCCTTTGTGATGGAGCAGGTATATCAATGGACAAGGGTAGAGCTATGGATATCACCTATATGGACTCTAAATTGGAGAGTTATGGATTTTTTGGGTGGACTGAGCAAAATGCCCTGCATCCACAGTGTAGAGGTTGATGGTTTAATGGCCACACGGAGATCGGTGATAAGTGGTATCCCTCAGGAGTCTGTATTCGGACCAGGGCTGTTAAGTATATTCATCAGTGACATAGAAAGTTGCATCAATGAAGTTGAGTGCAGAGTCAGAATTAGAGTGGAACAGTGGGTCTTTCATGTTATGCAGGAAGAGCAATTGCAGATCACAACTTGGTTCTGTCCCCCAAACTAGTTTGGAGCCACTTCTAAACAAATATTCTGTAAGCAGTGTGAGTGCATGTGAATGTTCATGCAGGTGTGTAAGGATTATGACATTTAGTTAGGATTTGAAAGGCTGTTCTTCCCATTAATAAAGAAGATATGCAACCTTCATCTCTAATGGAAGAGATTTTTATTATCTTGTTTTCTTTTCAAAGAAAATTCAGGTTGTTCCTTTGTCATTTTAATGTACAATAATTGAAAGTTCTCTTTATTGTTGCTATTAAGAATGGAATTACTAACTTTGTTTTTCATACATCCCTTAAACTGAACTATCGTTGATGGAGTTGAAAATTTCTGACGCTACTTTTAGAAAAAAGTCACTGGTCTAAGATTTTCACTCTTGGATTTTTAACCTCTAACACAAGTCAAGCCAGACTACTGTTAACTCTTAAGAGAGCATTTTTTTGTATTTTCTCACAAACTCCTCTGAATCATCTGACTCATAAAATATGATCCAGTATAGATTGTAGAGTATGATCATAGAATATGATGTGATCACAGAATATGATCTAGTAACACTACTTACACTAGAGGATCCAAAGAATCTGATGCTTTTTGCAGTTTTTGATCTTTTTAACTTAAAACTTTCAGCATAGGAAGTAGAAAACTTCTCATGGTCTTTACCTATTAAAACAGTTTTAATCACGTGATTTTTTTAAAACTGGTGTTCTTATGCACTTTTCAAGCCATTTCAGTTACCTTCCTAGGCCCTCAAACTAAAAAAATTCTGCGGGAATTTGGGTGTTTTATGAGCATACCACAGTAATTTAAAACTCTTTCATTTATTTTGTATATGATTATACATTCCTATATTAAAATTCTCTTCATTTTGTGTGTGAATTCAGTGTGCATGCAGTGAATGCCAGTCTTCTAAAAACTTCTATACTAATACAGCCAAGATACCATAATTTAAGAAAATCGACATTCTCACCAAGTTGGTAGGCCAGATAAACTCTGCATGAGAATTTGGGCTTTTACAGCTGTATTGACTGTATTGTACAATGAACCTGCCCAAATTTCTTTCATCTACTTTTCCAGTTAAATGAAGACTCAATGGAACATTTCCACAATAGTGTCCAAATGGTAGCTAAATGATTTAGTATTAAAAGACAAATTAAAATAGGTACTTCTCATTTTATGTGGACATTACTTTGAAAGAGATAGTGTCCTATGAAAACCCTCTATTTATGCATGAACCATGTTTGTTTTGATTAGTTCTTATGTGTCTCACTCTCTCAAAATTGATTAAAAACTTCTCAGAGATCCTGATAGGCACGTATATAAATACTTCCAAATGTTGAAAATCAATTTAGTGCTTGAGTTTCAAAGAATTGCTTAGCAGTTGAGCTGTCACTTCTCTTATTAACTCAAGCACTAAACTGAAGTATTCAACTACCAGGTCAAGCATGTGGATACCTTCCAACAAAAAGGGAAGAAATGTACAGTTTCCTGACTTGGTTTTAAATTTTCTGAATTGTGGGGTATTTTAGTCTTAACATAGTTCCCATTTATTGTTATAGTATGGTATATTTCAGTAATCACCATACTAATAGTCATACAGTAAACATATAGCTAGTTAAAAATTTTAAGTTTAATTTCTGCTCTTTGCTATCTATTGCTCCAGGAATAGACACATTTGCACATTTTACACAAATATTTGATATACTGTTTGTGGGCCAAATTACACTAAGCATATTAGTGAAGATTAGTGAGTTTGTTTATTCTCCCAAAATGAAGAAATTGTTACTCTTTTGTAAAATAAATTGCTGTTTCTAGCCCTGTGTGGTTTATTAACAATGATTAAAAATAGCTGTGTTATACTTAATGAGCAGTTTCTTTTCACTATAAGATTGCATGAGAATATAAATTACACATGTAATTTTTTTGTTTTAATTTAGTGGTCCTTTGTAGTGCAAAATTAATTTTGTTACTGTTGGGTTGGCAACTCTAACTGCAAATCCATGTTTAGCTGTTGTACTGAAACTTCTTTAGTATTACCAAAACTCAACCTTGTAAAAACTTTTTATGGACTCAATTCAGTGTAAATTAATTTCTGTAAATGTTTTAGACAAGTAATCAAAACAGAAGAAAATCATGACTTAATGTCAGTAGGTTAGCTTAAAATGGTTGGAAGAAGAGTTAATTCTATCTTTTTTTTTCACTTTCTAGCATAACAGGCATCAGACTGTGGGTAGAGGTTCTGTCTTTCTCTTCCTACTCATTCCCAAAAGAGTTTGCTCTGCAGGCTCCTGTAATAGTTTCCTGGTCGGCATGGAAAATTCAAGAGTTTTTTGGCTTTCTCCATTGCCACCTCCACCACAGATTGCTGTGCCTTATTTGTGCTGCTACATCTGCTCATACAGTTATCTGCTTAAACAATGTGGTGGAATTAGGTGATCTTTAAGACCCCTTCCAGCCTAGGCCATTCTGTAATTCTATGAATTACTCAGTTTAAGGCAGAAAAATCACCTTCATGGAGTTATGTGAAAGAATGGAGGAACAAGAGTTGAAGCTTCATTTGTATTAAATTGAGGTAATGGAATGGTAACATGCAGCCTGTAAACAGGAAAGTCCATAGGTAGCAACATTCATTGCTCTCTAAATACACTCCCTTGCTTTGCATTATTGTGAAAAGAAGGTTATGTCACTATGTTTTAAATACTGTTTATCGAGAGAACAGCAGCTGTTCATTGTTCCTATCTTAAATTCTTAATAAGGCGTACCTCATATGGGCCTCCTCCATGCAGTGTGGTTAAAGTCTTCCTTGTATCCTTTGTTTAAACTTGTGTGGTGTCATGTGCTCAGTTGCTATAGCCTCAGATTTTCAGAATTGAGGTATCAGGAACAGTTTTGATAATGATTGGTCACTGAGAGTTCTTGCTAACTTCCTGGCTCACATTCTCTCAAGGTGGGAGATAAGATTTCCTCCATAGTTGAACAGATGTCAGCATCTCACTTATCTATGCAGTATGTGCAGCCTCAGTTCCATAGCAAAAATTGAATAAGAACATTATTCAACATCATTAAATACAGAATTTCCCAAAGGAAATGCTCCTATTGCATAATTTTAAGTGGCTAATTTTTATCTTGTGATGGCATAGGTAGTTTTACATTGTGGTTTTTTGGAAAGAGCCCTTAAAACATCATGTATTTTGTTAGCATAATTTTGGGGTGGTGTCAGTTTTTTTGTTGTATGTGAGGTTTTGGGTTTAGCTGGGGGTTTTTTTTGGTTGTTTGTTTTTTTTTCTTTCCTGTCTAAATACACAGATAAATGTGGTAAGATATTCTAGTTTAATTACAGTTAATTTTCATTTCATATTCAAACTGTGTCACAAATTCTTAAGTAATCCTTGGAGGATATAAAGATAATATGGGATTCTCTTTCTGTTTACACTGAATATATTCTCAGTGAAGCTATTAAAATTTAATTTAAGTTAGGAATGGTGTTAGGAATGCAAAAGCACAATGCATGCTTTGAGTTGTCCCTCCTATAAAAACATGAATAAATATGCAGGAATTTAAATATCTTTTTCCCATATTGTCATTTTTTTAGGTAATGGAGTTCCACATTGTGTTCATTTCCTCTAATGTTTTAATGGGTTTTTACATTTTGCAGTTTTGGGAGAATTAATTGAAAAGTTCGTGTCACATCTTTCTGAAAGCCGAACAGACTGTTATTTCAGCACGGGAAACTATAAAGGTCAGTTTTCTAATAATTTATTGCCATGCAACCTCTTCATGTTTAAATTACTTTTCTTCTAAATGTAACTGTAGCATCGTGGGGTTTGTTTAAAATGTTCTTTAACAGCTCAGAAATTCATTACTTTTCTGGTGGAAAGTACCTCACTTTGGAGCAAAAGATAATGTGCTTGAGTAAAGAGTACAGATTATTATTAATGATGGGCTTTCACATTTGTGTGTAATGGAAAGATGGAGATGTGGAACAGGTGAGGGTATGATTCACAGTTTTTGGTGATAGCTAGTATAGTATGATTTGCAAAGCTGGTGACATAAATATTTAAGATGGCATGAACAATCTGGCTTACCTTTTGAAAGCCCCACAATAGATAATCAGCTGAAAGGTATGCAATTTATATTGCAATAAAGGATATATATTAAAGAACTGTTACTGTTGTTAGAGTAATTTGAGTGTTAGTTTTGTACAAATGTCATGCTTACAGCCAAGAATACAGGATGAATGATAAAGTTGATTTATTCTGAGTGTAAAGTAATGCATTTTAATACTCTGAAGCACTGCCAAAAATAGAATATTTAGAAGCAATGTTAATATCTGCTGGAAAATGCCCTTTCACTCTTCACTGATTGTCCAGGACTCCTCTTAGGTTGTAGTTCAGCCATTTAGAGTACTTATTCTCCCACTAGCGGTGGAGAACTAAGCCGGCTTTGGGGAAAGTCTGTTATTTATATTGATATTTTATGCTCCCATCCATGCAAACAGAGTATCCTTGGAGACTTCAGGTTTGCCTTTGAAGTTTCAAAGCATAAAACCCCTTTAGTAATTTGGTGATTCTCATTCTTTTATGTAGTGGCCTTTACCTTCTGAAAGCCTGCAAACAGATTATCCTCAATTTTATCTGAGAATCTGTCTCTTTTCTTAATGAAGAGAGTTCCTGAAGTGGCAGTTATTTCTATTACAATTTTTTTTTTCTTAGAAGATCCTGGAAGTGTTTTGTGTTGTCCTGCATTAGTTAGTCGTTTACTTTTCAACTTCTCTTGAGCCATAATGATCAATTAAATAATTTCATGGACTCATAAGGCTCGCTAATTACATATTTCTGACACTTCCTAATTCAAATAATGATTTTGATTTTTCATTTAAAAGCTCAAAAAATATCTCTATGTTGTAAATGATTTATCTGACACCTAGACTGGCCCTCTTGCTCTTCTATGTACATCTCTTTTTTTAGGTCACAGTTCAAAGTACCAAGCATTCTTCAGTCAGATGGAAGGTGCAGGTGTGATTTTGTTTTCTGCCTTGGGGAATGCATATCTTGCATTTCTTTGGAGAAAAGTATAGCCTGCAGACCTAACTTTTCAAGGTTATCTTAGTGTTTTCTGTTAAAAAAAAACAAAACAGGAAAACCCATGTAGTTTGAATAAGGCAAAAACTAATCTTCTAGAGGAAGAACAAATATCTGACTGTGCAACCTCCAAATGGATGCCTTACCCAGCAAATAGAGAAATCCTGCTCTTTCTTAATCGTGATAGCTAAGTGCTTCCATGCAATGTGAAAGAACTCTAAGGAAGAGAAGCAGTAGGCCCTACTCTGTTCACTTACCTGTTGAGTACCTTAGTTTTAATCCACTCTTCTCAACCTTTTAGTCAAAGCTAGGATGTAAAACATGTTCAGGAAGGTTGAACCTAGAAGTTCTATTTAATTGATTTCACCATGAACCACTAATTGGGTGGACGTGGCAAGAATACTGCATTTATCTAAAATTTAATGCCAACTCTGAAGAAAGGCCAGGTTTGAAAATCCTGTGGCAATTGCACGCATTAATATTTTAGAATGAAAAAGCACAAACAATAAGTACAGAAACAAAGATAACGTAGCGAAAGTATCGGTTTTCTTGAGCTTGAAAACAAATTCTGGCTCTAAAATTGAATCTGTGATCATACTCCACTCTGAAAGAGTAAAAGAGCTTGATTGTAAAAATTGGTTGTATAGCTAAATTTACTCTCATTTCAGGTTCTCTTTTATATCATCAAATACACAGTTTGGCATTCCTATGAAGGTAGATTAATGTGCTTTGAGAACCCAGGTCTGCATTACACTTCCTATATTTGTACCAGAGGGATAAACAGAACATACTTAAATCTTTATCAGATCTTACTTGTTTAAAATGAGGTTTCTCACTGATGGAATAATGAGTGATCAGATTTTTGTACATTTTCCAAGGATTTATGCTAATCTTTATGAAATGGAGAATTATTGAATGCCATGTTATTTCACGGTATCTTTTTCATGTACTCTTCCGTAAGAGCTGTCTAAGCTAAATCCTAGAACTACTGTTACAGTGGAGACATTCTTCTCTATTAGGTAAAGCTAATGAGTTACTAGAGGGTAACCTCTTTCTAGGTCCACATCCAAGTAAGCCAAACATGCGCTTCGTAATTGCATTTGTCCACCATTCTCCAAAATAAATTTGAGTCTGAGGAACTGAAAAATGGTTTGTAGTTGTTTAATGAAATAATATTTTTCATGAAAGTGGATTCAGTACAGCACACTGCCATTCAGTTTTTGTCATGTTTCTTGACATGAAAAATTGATTATCTTAAAAAATGACAGCTTTGTAAACCCGTAGCTAGTTGTAATTAGAATAACACAGTCATCCATCTGCTGTGGAACCCCTCAGGATTTCAGTCTATTATAAAATTGCAAATATGGAAAAATCAAATTAGTTTGGGTTGTTATCATTTTCAAGATGAGAGCAGGAAAACTATCTGATAAACCACTATGCAGTTGCAATGTTTAATTATAAACTAACAAAAATCTTACATGAAGTTTACTTTCTGCTAGCAGCGATGATACTGCTGTGATGTGATCAGATGACTGGATCTGTGTGTTATAGGTTAATGATCTCTGTCTCTCCCCTTTCCTAGAATTAATACTTTCTAGTTTGCTTTCATTTTTTGTTCTACTTAATAAATCCCAAAACACTGAAAACCAAATCATTGATGTCTAGCTGTAATAGGCAATAAAATGGCAAGAAAACAGAATTTGTTATGGTAGTAGAAGACTATGTGTTATGCCTTAGGGATATGAAGTTCCTAAAATAGCCTCTTGCTCTTTCTGTTAGCAAATTCCAGTCTGTGCAAAAAAAATCTTTGTGGAAATGTCAAACTTTTTTCAAGGTTTCAACAAACCCCTTTATCAGAGAAATACCACATGCAGAGTCATCTAATATGTTGTTGTCTGTGCTTCTTAACTGATCACCATGTGTTTCACACTTCCCAAACTTGGGAATGCTGCAAGCTTAGGTGATCAGCATGTTTTTTTGGTAGCTCTTCTTTTTCAGATGACCTTGCAGTTGTGTTCTCTGTTTCCACTAGACTTTGACTCTAAAGCAGCTCCGCCATGTACTGTCAAAGGGACAGAACCTCAGGGATTTCAGGTCTTGGCCATAAAAACCAAATGTCACAGTGTGTTCCCTCTTATAGATGAGGCTTAGTTCTCCAAATGAACAAAATCTCATATAACTTTTCTACCATTAGTCTACCATAGCTCTTAGTCCTTTAAGGATCAGGTAATGAACTGAGAAATTTTTAAAACACCAGTGGGAAGGTATCACTATAGAGCTGTTCCGAAGGAGTCTCAGATGAGAAATACAGGATTACAACCTCAAACGGGTCTTAAAGGGAAGGAAAAGGATAGCATTCCTACATCATTTGATGAATCTGCTTTAAACTGTTCTCCACTTTAAAGATGCTGTTAGCAGAAAGCATTTGGTCCATTGCCAGTTTAGGTAATGGTCTGAAAATGTGGACCTTTCTTAATCAGGCTGTTGCCAAAAATAGCTTGAGTATTTGTGATGACCAATATATAAAGAAGTTCTAGATATGAATATTTTGATCTTATACTGTTATGACACGTGTACAGATGACATAGCATGTACTTTCAATGGTCAAGGTGGAATTGCACATGAGTTTACCTAGCTCTTGAGAAGCCAGCAATGTTCTTCAGTAATTATTCTGTGATCTTGTTTACATTTTCTCCATGCACGATTCAAATCCAAGTATACCATAGTAATACTTTTCTTTGAAATAAGATTTTTATAGACTATTCTAACAATGAATATGGGATTTAGACTGTTAGAAGTGCACTAAATGAGTAGCCTGGTGGAGGAGGTGACACTATCAAAAAATCATAGCAAAATGACAGAACTGAGTTTAGAGAGGAACTCATGACTCTTGCTCTGCCCCAAGTGCAAATAATGTTTTAAAACAGAAAACTGTCATAAGAACATCAGAATGAGAGAAGATAGATACTGACAAAACATAAAGATTTATATTGTCTGCTTGGGCATCTACCCATGGACAGCGTCAATGCTTAGGTACCTGTTCAAGAATAAGAAAAAAACTACTCTTTTTAACAACAACAACAAATTAAAAAAATAAATTTGTGTTTCACAATTTCAATTTATATGGACCAAGCCAAGAGCTAGAGATCTGACAGCAAATATACCTACATATTTTTAAGATTTTTGAATCATCTGCAGGAATTATGCAGGTGGCCCTGGCTATCATGGTATTTTCTGAATCCAGAATGTTTGCAAAATTGTTGTTTGCAGAATTTTTACTTGCATAATTCCTTTGAATCAAAAGTCTTTTCCATCCATACAAAGAAAACTAATCTTTCTGTCCGTCAATGAAGTTAAAATTTAGCATTCATTAACATTTTCTAAAGATTATTTATATAGACATACAAACATTTGGCTGGGGCACCAGGGAGTGAAAAAGTTAGATCAATAATGTGAGTGACAGCTTTAGTAATCTCCTTCCCTTAACACAAAAGGGAAGCCAGTGGTTTCTTTGGGGTAACAGCACTTTAAACAGGGAAATAAATATTATCTAAAGGACATACAAGTTGTATGGAATATGCTGTAAGGCTGTTTCAGGTTGGCATCCTGTCATTTCAGCAGGAATGCAGTGTAGCCCATTTTCTGACTTACACACATAAAAGCTTCATCACAGTAAGAGGGAAAATGAATAAGAAAGCAATCTTTCATATAAGTTCTAAAGTTGATTGAAGTCTGGTCTCGTCAGAAAGGGTACTACAGGACTGTGAATGCCAGTTAACTTACTGTGAAGTGTTTATAGATTGAGTTTAATAATGTGTAGTTGCCTTTGGAAATCATGCCTTATGGTTGTCTGGTTTTGGGCTCCTGAACACTACAGAACATTTTGAAAAGTATTGCCCATTGTGGTGCTTTCTATTATAACAATATTTTTAAATTGTAAATCGGCTCCTAGAGAATTCCAGTGTACTTCAAATCAGTAGTTTAATTTGGGCTCAATTTCTATTTTACAGTGCTTTACATTTTTAAAGAAAGAAGTGTAAAGTATCTGTTCAACATATATTTTTTGTTTTATTAAATAAGTAAAAAGGAAGCTGCCAAAGCATGTTTTTCATTCCATTTAATAATAGCCAGAGTTCTGTATCATATTGTTACTAATTCACAGTTCAGAAAGGTGTTCTGGCCTTTGAGGATAAAAGACATTCTTATTTAGAAAATTGAATCATCCCTGCCTTTTGTTATTAAACCCATTTTGTTTCAAGGCAGTTATATCAGGTGTATTAAAAAATCTGTCGAATAAGTTTTGTAGAAAATTAACTAAGTGTATTAAATCAGAGGTATACGCGTCATTGCAATAGTGCAGTCACAATATATTCCTGCAAGTGTACTGGTCAACTTTTTATGCATGGATTGCAATATGCAGTATTGAAATACTCCACTTGGTTTTAAATAACATTTTTCTAAGTTTAATAAAGCATTTAAGGTTTCTAGGTCCAGTTTTTAATCAGTGGGAAGTGGTTCTTTGTATACTAAATGACTTTATAATGTTCTAAGGACTTGTCTTCCCAGTCTGTTAAATGGTAAACAAAATGGAAAATAAAAACTTTTTACCCAGGACAGTTTGCATGTGCCCATTGTGAGTTGTGGATTAGCCGAGTACAGAGCTATGATTATGTCAAATAGAGTGGTGTCTGAAAGCAAGAGTTTTTGCCTTGATAAGGTACTCTGTGATAGAGAATTATTATTCAATCCAAACTCTATGTTAATTTTCTCTTCTTTCGCAGTACAGGGGAAAATATCAAAAGGAAAACTGATAGGGGGAAAACCCTTTTCAGCAACTAAGAAACTATTACAACAGAATAAAAAAGAAGTCAGTTCAATCAGTGTAGTCAGTTGTGTTCTTTTAGTATTAATAGGAAATAAGTATTCTGTACTTGCTGTAAACTGTTACGAAATGGAAACTGGGCTCAGTCTATGGATTGTGATACAGCTTTTCCTCACTACACCCTTGCTGGACTGGGATCACAGCTCCTGCATTGCCACCTGCAGGAGGATCCACTTCAGAACAGAGGTGCATTATGGCTCAGAGGTTGTTCTCCTTGCATCGTTTCTGCCATTAAACATGGTGGTGTTAGGACTGAATTGGCCATTAGCCATAGCCAACTCATTCCAATTTCCCCTATTTTCCAGGATGTAAGTATGCCCCTTGCCTTCACTACTGCACACAGGAGCTTGAAAATTAATTGATATAGCATGGTAATAGCAGACTGAGTAAACAGGTAACTTGGAACAAGAGCTGTAAAAAGTTATTAACTGTTTCAATTATTTCTGTGGGTTTTTAATTGAAATGCCCTGTAATTTTATATGTATTCTTCCAAATATTGAATTGCTGGTATGCTATGCAAAAGATATTTGAATTTCTGTTCTTTGGGTTAAAAAAACACCTCTGTGATATGTGTTTACTGTTTCAATCTCATCAGATTATTGAATAAATAATTTTACTCAAAGATCAGTTGATTTTTCTCTAGTATAAAGGTGCTTGTCAAAAATACAAGGTTTATTCCTCATGACCTAACACTTGTAATTATTGTGCTCAGTGAAAGTTGTAAAATAGTGGGTTTTTTTCTTGCCATACTTCCTCTGCTGAATTTTATTGCTTCATTGTTGAGTGTAATTGTGCTGTATTATTGTCTTCATAAAAATTGCAACGTACCTCAACTTGTCTGAGCAGACTGCTTCTTCAATACCTTAGTCCTTGTTTGCTTACCAGTAACACAGAGCATAGAGTGTTTACCTGAATGAGTAGCCATGGAACCCTTCAATTTGATTTCTCTATCTGTCTGAGGTTATAGATAAAACACATATGTTTTACTATGTGATCTGCCTAATCAAATTTTTACATTTATAATTTACATGAATCTATTTTAACTTCTGCTGCCATATCTATTACTTACACTTTCAACAAATGTTGTCAGTTATTAGCGTTCTTTTTTTGTTTCATTTGTTGCTGCTTTTTAAGCAGCATTTTCAAAGTTATTAAAAGTTTAGGCCCTCAGCTTTCTTCCTCTTATTATTATTAGACTGCCTATGATTTTTGTCTATGGTATAGTTATATTAGATGATACATGTACATGATAGAAAAAATGTTCATTTTTAATTAAATTTAGAGTTTAAAATTTTAAGAAAATGCTACAATAGACTTTGCTTTAATTTTTCTAACTCGGATTTTTAATTCAAACAAATACAGAAAATGGAGTATGTGTTACTGTGTGAAAAAAGCACACAGAAATACAGGATTTTTTACTCTATCGGTTACAAAGTTTTCAGTGATTCATATCAAAATAGAATTTTCTTTAATAAAGTTGGAATTACAGCTAAGGAACTCTTAAGACCACTGGAATGGAAGAAAGCAGATTAGAATATGTTGCCTGTCTGATTTCTAGGTGAGAAAGGATAAAGTTCCACTAAGAAATGGGACTGAAAAAGATATTGCTCACTTCAGTCATGCTGTTAAGCTAATGACCATACTAACCATGAGGATTTCCTTATAAAGGTGATTTTCATTAAAAAAATATATGTGAAGAATACAGGTTCTTGATGTATCTTTTTCAAACTCTGCTAAACTAATTATGAATAAGAAACCGTTCTTCAGAATTGGTATTCATACATAAAAGAAGCTTTACATTAGTATTCAGTTAAAATCATATTTCTCATAATAATTTATTTTGTTTTAGTCATGGATGCAGATGTGAAGAAAGAAAGCCTTTCATCTGTGCAGCAGCTTGGTGTTGAAATGACAGTCAGGTACATGGTATTAAAATATTCCCTGGAGTATTTCTAGGATTTGTTTGATTTTCATGGTAATGATACTTAATCCATCAACTCATTGTTTTATACCATTTAAATCCGAGGTAAACTTCGAGAAAATGAATTCTAACTGAAAATGGAAAAGGTATTAGGACATAATTAAATTATCTTTACAGATTATATATGTTATTATCCTTTATTTTTGTAAAGACTAATTGTAACTTGCTAGTAAGATTTATCATAAAATTGCATTATCCTGAATTATGTGTCTTTTTTCCCCTTTCATTACTTCTCTAAATGGTTCTGTTTAGCTAAGCTTAGTTATGTGCCATTTATACATTTTATTTGGCTGGTAATTTGCAGAGGTGTGATGAAGGACAAGTTAAGATGTCTGTACTTCCACAGATTGCTATCTTTAGCATTAATATTTGAATTCTGATTATAATAATTATATGTACAATACACTTATACTGAATTCTAAATATTGTATGTGAAGGAAGAAAATCATGTCTGTTAGAGTACTTGCTTCTCCCCACTACAGTCTCTAAAACTGAACTAAAAGGAGTTTGGGTGAGGAATTGTTACACTGAGTAGCAGTTGTTTAGTGTGTCTCCTTCCTAGGTGGAGCATAATAGGTTTTATTTAATCATTTATATACAATACAGTGTTAGTGATGAACAATACTATGACAACTTAACTTGGACAGGCTTATTAAATATGAGTTCTTCCTTTTAAGGAATTAAAAAAATGTTTAGACAGTTTTGGTTCTTAACTTTTTGTGCTAGATATGGAAAATACTTAAACTTGCTGAAAGAAGATGCTGAAAATGATCTGTGTTTCGTGTTGATGAATTCTGAGAAATTTCTGAAACAACAGCAAAGAACTGTGGTATCTTCGCTTTGTATCCTTTGTTGATGATATAAATTATATTGCCTAAAAATGCCAGTGGAATTTGAAGTCTTTCTTTGGGCTTTTGATAGTGATGTAGATGTGTATGGAAATTTCTTTATGGAAAGAAAAATTTTTAAAATGCAGCACTTTTACTTTGAAATTTTGTTAAGTTAAAATGCACACCCAACGTACTCAAGAAAATGTTCACGCTTTTGTTCCCATTCTTTTTTAGAAGCGCACATCTCATTTGTTTTGTTATCAACTGTTTTGGACTGGGATCACATCTTTGTATGTGGTAAAGTGTCTGTAGCAATGCAGCTTTGAACATAAATGAGTATTTGCAGTGCTCCCACAATACCAACACTGTTAATGGTATTGTAACTGCATAATGAAAAGTGAATGTAATCTGATCAACAGGAACGTTTTGATTTCTGACTCTTTTAGATCTAATGTGGAACTTTTTTTTTTTTTTACTAGAACACATACACGTTTCCAACAAGCTTTGCTATATTATTCTTGTATTAGACTTACATATTGCTGTTAAATTACCCTTCAGATACTTTAGTCAGAATATGCCTAATCTCTTTTTTAAAGCTTTTCTTTTTTTTTTTTCCATAATTTTAACAACTTGGGTTTTCCTCCTCCACTGTTCTCCTTTCTTGTACTTTATAAGCATACTTGCTTTGGTGGATTTGCTTGGTTTTTTTTTTACTTTTGGTTTAGCTTGACTACTTTTGGACTCGAAAAAAAGCTTAAATTGGTTTTTTTTAAAAATTCAGTTTGAGAGACAGTTGTGCCTCAAGATGCTACATTTTGTGCAGCTCTATTTCCCTTGGCCTATCTCTAACAAACCAGCTCTTGCCTCTGTGAGCATAGCCTTGGGAGGAGAAGGACTGTGGTTCCTGCAGAGCAGTGAGGAGGAGATCTCTGCCTGAGTTCCTTAACCTTTCATTCAGGCTGCTTGCAGGAGCGCTATGCTGGCTATGACTGGTTTGTGTCTACCATCTTCCTCATAATGTTGGGGGACCGGGAGAAGACACTGATGTTTCTTCAGCAATTTTCACATCTTCTTGTTTCAGCATTTCTCTGGCTACCAAGACTGCATTTATCTGTAAGAATTTAAAATCTATGTTCTTCTGAAAGGCAGCTTTGAAAGTTTATAAAGGAAACTTGATAAATATCCTCAGTTATGGGGTATCTTTTGGATTTTAATGCATTAAATTTTCATTAAAGTCTCCTAACTAAATATGTGACCCCGAAAAATTTTCTCGGAAAAATACAGATTTGACAGTTGCTGAAATTGTTGTTTAAAAGGAGTGAAATAGCAAATGGTTTGATGGTAAAGACAATCTTATTAAATCTTAAAGCTGGCAGTAAAGCAAACTTTGTTAGTGGCATTAAATTCTGTGCAAAGGCTGTAATACTGTTGAATGACCTTTTTTTAATCATTACAGTGTGCAAGTCCATCCATCTGATTTTTTTTTTAGTAAAAATATCAATTTTAAAATTTACTTAATATATTAGAATGTATTTAGTAAATTTTAAAAATTATTACTGCACAAATACTGTATGATTGACAATTTTAAATTATCATTGATTTGGAACAAGTTTATAGTATAGAAAACATTTCTGTATTTCATTAGGGTGTTTCCATCTATTTAAAATAAAACCCTTTGTACATTGATATGTTGCCTTGAATGTTTTGAACATAAACTCTAAATGAGCTGTAGTCTCTACTAGAGAACTCGGGGGTATAAGAAACATGGAGTAGATTCTGTACCTCTTCTGCATGCAGAATAATGCATGCATTAATATCAGTTGATCTGTCTTGTCACCAGAAATGATGACCATATTGGTCCACTCTCATCACTGATTCTGTCCCTTAGGTTTTTCCAGCATAATGGAATTTGTACTGAAACTTGGTCCATTGTGTGAATATAACTGTCCTGAAAGCCACTGGTGCCAAGGATTCATTATCTAGAAACTGGGTATTGATATCCAGAGCCTTCCATAGTGATAAAACCTCTGCTCCGTTTATTGCACAAAATAGAATTTCACTCATACCCTCCACTCATACTACAAAGATATGTGCACATAGAAAACAATTTCAAATACCATATAAGTTCCACTCCACTAGTAAATAGGGGGGAGAGGGGAAATCTAACAGAAATTGGTATTTTTTTTCCTTCTGTTCCTTTGTTTAAAATATAACAATGGTTTATCCAAGCCTTCAATAGTTAAAGCATATGTGCAATAAAGAACTAGACTACTAATGCAAAGGGATAATCAGGATATATTTAGCAACAATTTTCTTTAGTTTTACTACAGGTTTTTATTGAGGGTAGTATTTCCTTTTCTTGTTTATTTTGTTTCCTGTCTCTAAAGTAATTGGAAAGACTTATCTTACATGTAAAAGTATATATTTTTAGATCTTGTTCTCAGCAAAGTATTAGAAAATAACAAATTTTTGTAGTCTGTAATGCTATTCCTCAGTTTTGTTGTTGTTGATGTTGTTGTTAACCAGATTCACCTGCCTGTTACAACAGTGGAGTATGGCATCCATCCAGTCTATTTTTGCAGTGGTCACCACATTGAAATGTTGCTGAAAGCTGAGTTGCCACTTGTGTGTTCAGCCTTCCATATGTCTGGTTTCACTCCATCTCAGGTAACTGATCAAAGTGTATTGAAGGATCATCAACCTTTTGACTTAAATCCACAAAATCAAGAGCATTGAGGAATTACTGGTTTTTTTCTGTGCGGCACTTGTGTGGTGGTTATGAAACTGGGGGTGAGAGATGGTATTGAACACATAGTGACTTAGACCATCTGAAAAGAGAAAGCAACTGACTGGTAGAATAACGACAACATACTGGAGCTGATGACCTATTAGATGTTCATGCAGAAAACTTCATGAAAATAACATATACTAAATCCTCAGATTTAGCATTAAAACTATACAGAACATCTTATTCCCTGGAATAATTTTTCATAGGAGGGAAATGAGTAATTTGAAATAGTTATATAATAAGAAGCAGTTCCAGTGATATTAGAGGAAAACTAATTTTATATGAGCTACCATATCTATTACAACCAAGTAACACAATATTCTTTTATATTAAAGAGATGTTACTAAAGAAGAATAGGTATCTATAATGTTAGCCTTCATTTTGTGTGCTTACAACAATTTGTTGGTAGTATGGAATGCTGTGTATGAAGCATTATTTAAAAAAACTGCCGCTATGATGAAACATAAAGAGCTTCATGAAGTAATGAGTAAGATTGCCAATGCAAAGGCAATGCAACCCATCTCTGCCACAGTAAGTTTTTTTATTGCTGTGCTGAGGCAAGGAAAATACTTTTCATCTTATGCCTTCAAAATTCTTTTTTACTGCAAGATTTGCAGCTGAAGAGACTTATGGGGGCAGATGCCAATGTGGTTCAGACACTGCTTAAAATCGTCAGCTTGGGGCTTGGTCTTTGAGGAGAGAAGATTGGCAGATGAAGTAATTTATCTCAGCATAGGAATGAGCTTGTAATAAGGTTCCTTCTTTTGGGGTGGGAAAACACACGGGGTCAGTCAGTCCTTCAGCTATTCTTGTGCAAGTTACACTGTATGATTTTTTTTAATTGTGTGCACTCAATAATAGACTAGTTATTGCTCTAAACTGCTGACAAGGATTTTTTCATTTATTTATCATGTTACTCCACTAGACCAGTTGGGTGCTACTGTTTCTTCTGTGTGATTTTGCAGTTCTATTGCAAGATTAAGAAGAAACGAACTCTGAACTGTGGAAACAGTTCTGATGTATTTAAGTGATTGTGTGCATCACTTAATAACTCAAAACAGATTTACTGCCAAAGTATGACTGTTGTCATCTAATTAGAATCCTGGTATTTCTCCTGCTGCATATTTTTGAACACTTTAAGGACTGATCAGCAGAAGATTTGTGGTCTAGCACTAAATTAAATGTGCAGTGTACATTGTAATTTAGAACAGGAAAAAGGAGTCACTAAGTGTGTTCCATATCCACTTCATTAAATGAAAATGTGTCTTAGAGAAGGGCCTAACATTCATTTATAAGACAAAGAACTAATTTAAAAGAAAAACAACATTGAACACACCTTCATCACTGTCATTACCCTTAAGGCCACGTTTAAAACAAAGTCTTGAAAAAAATGACCTTTGTTTTCATTGGACTTTGAGTTTTATGTCTCAACTTCAGGAGTTGCTGGAATATGCTCAAATAAGTGAAATGCAAGGATACAGGGTGTTACATTTAGATGAACTCGCTAGAAGTCTATTCAGAGGCTGTGCTTTAAAAAATTGTGATTCTTGGCTTCTTTTATATATCATCCCTTTAATTTCTATAACTAGGGTAATGTTATAGGGAAAAGGTTCTGTGTTACAGAAAAGAGAGAAACCTGATCAATTATGACTGAATGTCTAATTACGTATCATTTCATTCTTATCTAGATTTGTCTGCAATGGATAACTCAGTGTTTCTGGAATTACATGGACTGGAGTGAGATCTGTCACTACATTTCTATATGTATTTTACTTGGTCCTGATTATCAAATATATATGTGTATTTCTGTGTTCAGACACCTACAGCAAGATATTCTGAAGCACACTGAAGCCCAAGATCTTCAGGTTTTTCTTAAAGTAATGGTTTCTTTTTTAATTTTCCAATTGCTGAGGAGAAGCAAGGCTCTCAATACTGAAAATATATACATTACTTAATCTGAAACTCTCACTGAATTTCACTTAGTTGTTTTAACTGAGTGGAATAATATTTTAATCTTATTCATTCCTTGGCAGGAAAGTGTGGTATAGTATTTTCCAGAGAATACCTTTCTTGCATTTTGTCCTAATCAGTTCTCTTCATAAGCAAAGTAAACAGCCACATTAAGTTATGAAGGCATTTGATTCAGTTCTCTGTATGTGGACCCAATCTCATTAAGATAAGTGTCCCCCAGAAAAGGTGGATTTCTTACTGAAGCTTGAAGAGATGTGGTACCAAGCTCAGTTAGCTGTTATATTGAAGAGATGCCAATTACTGCACAACCAGCCACACAATTTCATATTCTTTCCATATTATAAATTATGTTTGAGTTTTGGGTTTTATGCGGGGTACTGCTTAGCTATAGCTTCAGTCATCAATGGATTCAATATTTTACTCTTTTTCACAGAGACAATTTTGCCTTTTACTCTGGTCTTTTTTATTCCTGTCAGAATTCTTTTGAGAGACAGATATCTGCATCTTAGTCTGTCTTAAGAATGATAGTTTTCTGACTGGTTTGTAGCCAACTTACATATTCTTAAATATGAATAATATGTCATCTCAGTCAATTTCCTTGAAAATGTTTGGTACATAGTGTAATAAATATATTGTTTTTTTCCCCTGATTTTGAGCAACGTGGCTTAAAAACTACATCTGCATTACTGGATATGTAAATTATAGATGAGAGAATTCGTATTGTTGCCACTTACAGTATAAACAGGCCAAAGATTTGCCATGGTACTGCAAATTAATGAGAAAAAAATGTATATTAATGCCATACTGGAATATTTACCATTCACTAATTGACTACTGCAGGAAAAAAGGACATAGCATACTTAAACTGTACTCTTCTTTCTGATACCTTTTAATTAATTGAAAATTTAAAAAAAAATAGAACCATAGAATGATTTGGGAAAGGGACAAAAAGACCATCTAGTTTCAACACCCTGCCGAGGGCAGGGACACCTTCCACTAGACCAGGTTGCTCAAAGCTCCATCCAACCAGGCCCTGAACACTTTCAGGGATGGGACATCCACAGCTACTCTGAGCAACCTGTTCCAGTCTCACCATCCTCATAGTGAAGTTCCTGCTAATATCTAACCTAAACCTGTGTCTTTGAGTTTGAAGCCATTTCCTCTTGTCCTGTCACTACAGGGCATTCAATTTCAGCTATATATATATATATGATATTTATATTCCTCTGCAGTCAGGCTTCTCACAGTGCATGAAGAGTGGCTTGGAAGGCAAAATTGTACCTTTGCTTTTGCTTGTGTGCAGGGGAGGAGAAGCACAAAGCCCATTTTGAATTCCTGTTCAGATTCCAAAGTACAGCCTTCCAAGCCTGAGTATATGTTCTCACTTGTGATGATGCAGAAATATGCAATCTGCTTTTATTTCAGCGCTTCATAAAGATCTTCCTTTATCAATGATTTTAAAAATATGCATCCATATTCTTAAAAATACTGTTAATCTCCTGGTTTTCTTGAGAATCTTGCTGGGTATAAAAGCCACACTAACAAACTCATCATGCCCTGTGCTGGTGTAGAAATCCTTCGAAAGAATATTTTAGTACCTGGCTTTCCCTTCTTAAATCTTACTTTGTTTTTCTTAAAGGTTGTCAATGGCATGTTCTCCAAAAATGAGATAAATAGTGTCCACATGAAATAAAACTATCTGATACCAAGTCTGTAATTAGAAAAAAACGTCTGGAAACGGATGTTGCCAAATCTGTATTTCTAGATAAAATGTAATAAAATCTATTTTAAACACCCAAGCTGTGATAAGCAGAACAACATGATCTATCTTTAGAAGCTTGGAATTCATTCAATTTGAGTTGTGCATCTTTTTTTCCTAGCTAATAAATGCTTTCCCTGTGTGCATTTTTTCAGGAAGAAGCACTCTATGGATTTCGAGTGAGTGATTATTTAGATTATATGGAAACCTTGGAGACAATCTACAGACCCATGTTGCTGAAAGACATGAGGACAATAAGAACACAGAATACATAGATGAAGCAAACAAGCTCCAGTTTTGGTTACATCTTTTGAAAGGATGCTGATTGACTGATTGATACATCTATCTCACCTAAAATCAGCCAGGCTGTTTAAATGTACATACTGTAAAATAAAAAAGGAGAGTTTTCAGAATATAGTTTTTCAAAGGGAAATACCTTAAGTTTGATAACTAAATTTTCCCAGACAGGCTATATGCACAGCCTCATTTTCAGTTAGCAGAAGGCAACTTCAGAACCCCCTGCAGGATGCTGACGTGTCTTCCTTAAAAAGCCTTGAACCTCTTCCCAACTCATTGTATCATCATCATCTTCTTGTGGCACAGTTCTAAAATCTTCAATTTTTGTTAGGGTCTGACAAAGGGTTTTTTTGGTTTTTATATTTAGAAGCTGTTGCTAGTGTGTATTCATGTGCATGAAGAGTCAACAAATGAAAAACGAATTCCCTGATCTGCCTTTGTGGATAATGTCAAGAAAAAGGGATGTTTGAATGCATGCAATGAAAAAAATACTTGATATTCCTGCCTTTTTTAAAAAATAAATAATTTTGTCATAAAACATAAATAGTTTTCTTGTCTGAATGAAATTAGAATCTTTAAAAAATATTATTTTTCAGAGATATGAATAGCAGACACTCAGAGATTTCTCATTCACTTTGCAGAGAGCGATTGTCACATGGAAATAAAATCTAAAATTAGAACAGTTATTGAAATTTATTCTCAAATTTTATATATTAATGTATTTATATGGAAAAATGGAGCAAAAATGTAGTCTGTTTGCTTCATCCTACCCATCACAAGACAAGCATCTTCTACACTCTCCCTTGTACCCACCCTATATTTTTTTTAGATTGTTTATTTTAATTTTGCTAGATATTTTTTTCCCCTCCTCACTTCTTTATTTTGTTGGCCTCTTCTGTTCAGGGCTTTTCAGCTGTACTTATAGGTATTTTCTCAGTAGATGCAATAATTCCCATTTCTCTCTACCCTCTATTTTTCATTTTCTACTACAAGGGGCATTATACTGAAATGACTTTGTTCTGTTTCTAGTATACTACCACAACACACCTGCAGAACTTTATGTAGAACTGTTTTGTGAGTTATCCAAGTTCACTGTCTGAGTATTGGGAAGGTTGAAAGAGTTCAGTCAGTGGGATTAGCTTGGCCTACAAGGCCAATAGGCTGGATATCAGGAAAAGGTTTTTACCTGGAGCTTGCTTGAGCACTGCAACTGGCTCCCAAGTGAAGTGATCACAGCACCAAGACTGAGTTAAAGAAGTGTTTGAACAATACTGTCTGGCACATGGTGTGACTCTTTGAGATGGTCCTATGCAGGGCCAGGAGTTGGACTCTATGATCCTTGTGGGTTCCTTTCAACTCATATTTTCTGTGATTCTGTAAGGTTTAGAGTCAGTCTTGGAGCAAAACTTCTATCCATGCATGAAGTGAGACACACTTGTCTGTTTTTTTCTCCTGTGCTGTACTAGGCAGAGAAGTTGCATTTGTTGCATGCTGACCCACAGCCTTCCCCTCGGGGTAACTACTGATCTTCTGTAACACTCATTCATTCATACACATAGTTTTGACTGATGATCTCTGACTTCAGTCTGGAGGTTCTCTTTTTACTTGCCTAGCCTCAATCTAAACTTACCAGCACCTGGATTTACAAAGTCTTTCCACAAAACTGCCTAGTCATTTTTTAGTTCTTAAACAGCTTTTTGTAAACAAGATTACTTTTGGCTTGGTCTTGAACAGTATACCTGTTCTTGCCATGAGATACTCATTTTCCCTGAATAAATTTGCAAAAATTATTCTGAAGTCTCTTGACATTTCTGCTTCCTCTTTCAAATACTGGGAGTTTCTAAAAGGCAAATACTGAATATATCTTTTTATTAGGAGATCTGCGCATTCTTAGGATTTCAGTTTCATTTCAGCCAAATAGTTGCACCACTTCAAATGAAAGACCCTGTTTCTGCAGTTACCTTTAAAGACATTTTTTGTCTTGGTAATTATTTAGCACAAAAAAGTTGGTAAATTGCCCTGTACCTTGTGATATCAGACCCTTAGTATCTTGATGTTTCCAATGATGTTGCTTTTTTATCAAAGAAACAAGATTCATCTTCTCTAGCAACACGTTACTTATCAGCTGTATTTTCAGAAAAAGTAATCTTTAAACTGTGAAGTTTAAGTAATCAGCATAATTGGTCACATGTCTGATGTAGCTTGTTTAGTAACTATGCAGTATAAATTCCCCAAATGCATCACAGTTACATAGGTAATGTTACCAGATGGTGTTACATAGTAAAAGTTAGGCATTTAGTTCTTTATTTGGTTAAAAAAGTAGAGAAAATACTGTTTTCTCAACCCCTGCAATAACATTTTCATTACTAAATGTCTGTAATCCCAAAATATTTTGATTAGAATTCATAATATAATAAATGTTTTAGAAGTCCAACAGAAATCACAAATGCTGAGTTTAGACTTACTCAATATTATTACCACATTCCTGTGAGACAAACTAAATATTACTGTAAAGTGCCTGAAAAACAACTTTGCTTGATAAAATGAATATTCATAGAGAAATTGAGCACATACACAAATTCAAATTATAAAGCACATTAGAATCCACAGTGGAATTTCTGAAATTATATGCAACATGAGAGTGAACACTGACTAAGGTTTTGCCATTCATTTCTATTTTATGGACTCTGCAGTTCATAAGTTCAGGAGTTTAGCTTTTTTAGCTGTCTAGCAAAAGTATGTTTTAAATATTTTTTGACTTTTGTGAACTCTGCTAATTCACCTACATTAATAAAAATGGCTGGCAAGTATGAGGAAAGAATTATGACAAGAACTGATGGAACCAAGTATTTGCCTGACACAGAGGCCAAAGAATGTTATCAATCCCATAATATCTATTCTTATAATCTTAATAGCAGTCTTTCTCTTTTTTTAAATAACTTTTTTTTTGCATATATCTCAAAACAGCCAAATAACAAACATCCAGGTGGTGAATAACACTAGAACACTAATGTATATGTGTTTCTAGAAATTCCAAGCATTTTTAAAAAGCCCATGGTTGATTACCAATTATGAAGTCATCAGTTCCTTCAGCAGCAGCAGAAATTTGTTAGGAAAATTGGCTCTTGTGCTAGGCATATGAGTAACCCAGGGATCTGCCTTATAAATAGCTGACATTTTGTATTCCTTATTCCCCAACAAAGAAGAGGGAGGCACTGCAGAGCTGACCCTTAATATTAACAACTTTCATTGATACTGCATCAAATCAACCCAAAAGGTACAGTACACAATAACCAGGAAGAGGAATCAAATACAAATAGAAAGCAAACAGCCTGACAACTGCTGCTACTGATGAAAGCACTTTTAGCATTGCCTCCAGCAATTCACTCAGCTGCAGTTTCCCTGTCTGCAAAACAGCTACATTTTCATACAGTCCATGATGATTAATTAGAGAACATCCATAAAACACTTACTGCATGAAAATTCTATGCAAATCATAAATTCTTAATACTTTCTAATAATATAAAATTCCTTTGTGCCTTATGACAGAAATAGGACATTGACACATGCTACAAGTAGACTGAAATAGAACCAATGGCGTCTTCTTTGGATCAATGACTACCTAAAAACAAATGACCATTTTAGCAACAGATACCTGAAGACATGCTCACATGTTACATTACCCCCAGTTTGAAGACTCCTTCATCCAGCTTTGCTGGTTTATATATAAATTTCTCCATTTAGTTCCAAATTTTCTTCAGGGAATTATTCTACTGACATGTAGACAGTTTCTATCTCAATCTATTTGTATTTTTGCAGTTGCCTCTTTCAGTTTCTTTTCCTCTCCTTTCTATCTTGACTATATATACGTCTCTCAGGCTTTTTCTCTCTCTTATTTTCAGCTGTCTCATTGTTCCAAATCCCCAATGACAGTCCCAGCACTAAAGGATAAGAAGTATTTCCTTGCTTGTACCTAAAATGTATAACTAAACATGACTTAAAATAAACATAATTGTGCAAAACTCCCAAGACAAGACACTAAACAAAGCCAGAGGAAAAAAAAAATCTGGAAAAATTGAGAAGCCAGTTGTAGGAAGACATGGAACTACCAAATAAGCTGTCAGCAGTCCTGACCAAGGCTCCTACTATAGACTGCTAAGCCCTGTTGACTCTGCCTGTGTCATATCAGCTGAGATGCCATACTGAACAGAAACATCTGTATTATTTCTAAAAGACATCCAGTTTCCACACTACCTCCTTCAACTAGCCTCTGCAGCATGACTCAGCCTGTTGGGACTAAAAAAAAAACCAAAAACCATCAGTAATATATGAAAATATTTTTCACCAATTGGTGTCGGCCCTGTTGCCTTTTGACAAGTTATTTTACTTCTGGAAACTTTGAATACCAGTCTAAACAAACAAACAAACCAAAAACATAATGCTTGCTTTTGAAAAAAAAAAAAAAAAAAGACAGTTCTGCAGGTGGAAACGGTTTCCCTATTACTATATATAGTGTTCATGCAACAGAGGAATACTGGCAGTGAAAGCAATAATTAGAAGCTTTAAAACAAAATACTTTAGACATGGTAGGAAAAAAATAGATCAGTGGTAAATAGTTATGTGCTAAACTCTCTTGACTGTTTTAAGATGTCCAACTCAATCACTAGGTCAACGGATAAACAGTCTCAGCTTCTCTAATGTATTTTTTGATGTCAAAGTACTTTCTAGCTAATCTATAGCAATAATCAACAGATTTCTAGAGGAGCTAAGTTTGTGTAACCTTAACAGATCCCAGTAAATAGGCCGAATTTCAGTATAACATACTATCATTAATGACAACAGATTACAATACAGAATAAAAGCAGAGGAACTGTGGAGCTGACTTTCAGAAGGAAGGTGGGAAATGCCAGACTAAAACAAATCTATGGTGTCATATAATGCACAGTACTGACACTTCTTTGTGGCTAATCTGCATTCCATCACCTCCAGCATGAGAATCATCCTTTATAGCTTGCCCTAATGAATGTGTACTCCCTTCAATCATTTACATTTTTGTTACAGAGATGATACTTCAAGGATGCCAACAAATTTTGCAATCAGAATAGAGTTAGCATCAGTAGAGTTTCACAATACTTGTTCTCTCTGTCCCTACTAAGAACAATGCTCCGATTACTGCAGGTCCCTCACTCACTAGTGAGTTACAGCAGCAGATTCCCAGGGAAGGAAACTGTGAGCCTATAACCATTTGAGAAGAAAGGTACATTACTGGCCATTGTTACTGAAAACCAACTACTGAAAGCAACTCCTTTCTTGAGGAGAAGGGTCGGTTCATAAGGCTTTTCCCACACCAGTGCAAGAACACATTAACAGGAGTTACAGCGCAACAGTATCAGAACCTGCAACAAATCCAGTGACGTGGGGGAAATTATAACACTGTCTCTCAGAGTTTGCTGGTAACAGTAAAGGTCCTTCGAGGTACACTGTAATTAAGTCCATTGTAGAGAAGATTGCTTGGTTAGATTGTTTGAAGGGGATTTACTCGCTGTCTGTGGTCATCTATGTGGAGAAGACAGTTTTGATAACATCTTTTTAATCTAGCCAAACATCTTCCCCCTCACCCCACCTCCCAAAGAAGAAAAGCACATCACCAACAAGAATGTGTGAGATGTAGGAATGAGGAGCTATGGTAACAAACTGGGAAATGTTGTCATTTTATAGTGCAGATAACGAACCAATAGAACACAGTTACTTTTTAAATAACGAAGCAGCAGACCGATATTTTCAGTCATGATCTGATTTTATGAGACATATGCAATTCTATAGGCCATATAGTTCTAAAATACATAATCTACTCCAAGTTCCACAGCCCAAGTTATACAGTGAGTTAACTGTGTGATCTTAGCTTTTGGTCCCTAAAATATATTTCAGAAAATAACAATTTGGGTAGTATCAGTGGCATTTAATCTCTTTCAGTTCTCTTTGATATATTTTAGGCAACTCATTAAAAGAATGCCCCCAAAACCAACACAAAGGAGTAGAGATGGACGAATCTCAGAGAGAACAGAGAAAAAAAGGTATTTGAAGAATTGAAGAATGGCAATGACAGCATACAATTTCCCTTTCAAATTATAGTATATATCTATATGCCACATTGGACTAGAATTGAAGATAGAATTTTAACTAGTTTGAGCATAAATCAAAACCTGTTTAAACTGTAACCTTGTATTTGAGCCAGAAGAAGTTACTAGTATTTATTTCCCATAAAGAAATTATTTGGAAAGCTGCAGTGTTTGTACTGTTTCTGCAAATCAGTGAACTATATTCATGACACTTTCTAGCATTTTGTTTGTTAACTGATCACATGTAAGTAGACAGAGGTACAGTTCCTCAAAGCTGGCTTACTCAGCCTAGTTTCCAATAATTTAAAATGCCTTTTCCATATTCACAGATGATGTCCTTTCATATTTCATTTTCATTCAAAATCTAAGTGAAAGGAGAACAGGGTCTTTTAATTTCAGATCATGAATGAGTTACCAGTTTTACTACTTCACCTAACAAGAACCGATTCAAAAAGTTTTGTATACTCAGCAAAGTATCAGGGAAAAATATCTTCCCTGTTGCTCTGATACCAAACCATCAGTAAATTAAAAAAACCCCTACAGCTTCAGAGCATAATGCTGTTTGATTGTTTCATTACAAAAAAATACAGAAGGTCTTAAAGCATAATATACAATGCAGTGGTGCATAGGGAGGTATCCCTATGGTTTGAAAAATTAGTTTAGATGGGGTTAAATTGAGAACTGACATTTGACTAATATTTCATCAAGTCAGTTTTCTGTTCAACAATAAAATGAGGCAAGGACAATACATGAAATTGGCTTAGAGTGAAGAATGGGGAAAGCAGGCTTTTTTGGAGTAGGCTTTTAAGGAAATAAACACCATAGAAATAAAAACTCCAAGGAAAATTAACCATTTGAAAGAAATCAGTGTTTACTCTCCCTCAAGATTTCATCTGCTCTAGGTATTTTCTGTGCTCTAACTCAAAACCTATCATGGTATCAGATTCACTCATGCTGTGGGAATTGGCTCCTTTTAAAATGGACTCCGCTTTGAAAATGCTGCTTTAGTTTAATGCAGACATTCATAAGCCAACACAATAATCCATTTAAACTTCTCTGCCCTCGAAATTCTTGATGGTTTAGATAAGGTAAATTTTCTGGAGTTATCAAAGTTACTTTCTGCATTCACCTAGAAGGAAAATTGCAAGTACTTTTCTTTCAGGTCAACTTTTTCTTGATTTGTACAACCCACTGTTTTGAACAATGTTGTGATGTGTATCCTTTCACAATTTCTGTCATAGAGTTTTTAAGTAAAGATTTCTAGTCCAAAAGAATTTATCCCCCATGCTGATTCAGGATAGTGTTTAGTTAAAATGTTATTTTCCCCCTAGCTCTAAATCAACAGAGAAAAGACTCCTGCTAGAAAATAGGAAACTAAATTTTGGAACAAATACAACTTTGGCAAAGAATTCCTTATGAGGAAAATTATAGACCCATGTAGCCAGTTAGACCATCTATCTAAATCACTTTGGAGTCATTCAGATATTTGTAGGAAATTCATTGTATACAGAACCTGGAAGTAAGGGGAAACCATGGTCTCTAGATACACCAACCCTTTCAGACTCCCATGAAAATTAAGTTTAATGAATTTTCAGCAAAATCACTTGGAGTCATGCAGTTTTCTCCCTTAGAGAAACTAATTTTATATCCTGAGTAATTGCTTTCACTTTCAACTTGCAGTAGATTTGAAGCTTCCAAAGCATCCTGAACTGCAGGAGTGGAAGAATCTCAGTGTAGTGTTTAACAACCATTGTTCTGTTTTTATCCTACAACACTGCTGCAGCCTACCACTATGGCTATTCTTAGTGCCAGCTGTTTTTCATCTGTCAGAATAGAGTTTCAAACAGCTATTGACAACATGATGCAATACTAAACACACTATGCTGAGGAAAACAGTAAGATCTCCCATCCTGAAGCTGCTAGCTCATTCTCTATGGTCAATAATAATGGAACTGTTAGCGACAACAAAATTTAGACAACAGATTTCATCAAATACTTTCCAAAAGCACAATGATTCTTTTCAGAGTAGCAAACCCTCTTAAATTCCTTCCATAAAAATAGTCCCCCTCTCCATCAGCACTGCCATCTGAAATAACAAGGAATTATTTAAAATATAATATTCATTGCAGAAAGAGCATAATAAAGAGCTTCTGGGACATGCTTTTATGTACAGCTAAAACAGTTTAACGTGTTGCTACCTTCTATAATCCCTTCCCCAATGTTAAATACTCCCACTACTTGCACCACTATGATTCTTACCAGATCCTTCCAGTAGCTGGTTTATATAATTAAAACAGCAGAAGAACATCATCTCATTTGGTGGGGGTTGTTTTCTAGATGCTCAGGTGGGCAGTGGGAGCCACATCAGGGTTGCAAGGTGAACCTGTAACATGAGTAATAGCGTACACATGGAAAAATCTCTCCTCCACTTGTGTCACAAGCAGTTAAATCGTCATTTGTTACAGTAGAGAAGATGAAACTGTCAAAACCCCAATGTAAGAATAGTTTGTTTTCCCCACACATGAATGTATTCCTACTATAAATTTCAGCTACTGAAGAACTTTGAAAGATTTAAAGAAATACATTAACATTCTTTATGGTATAGCATGGTCTGGATTGTAAGCAGACAGTTTGACTTGACTTTAAAGAGCATAGGAGGTAAAAGTCAGAACTGGTCTTCTAAATGAGCCTTTCAGCAGATAGAAAGCGGCAATAAAATAGAAAAAAACCCCAAATACTCTCTCCTCTTCTAACCAAGAAAATGAGCTCAGCACCTGCAATACAACAAGTTTTCCTTTGGGAAAATCCCAGTTGAGACCCCCAGCAAATGTTCATTGTCACATAGATTTTTCTTTCAGCTTGCTCATTGAACTGTCCTTTTACTCCAGTGTGTACCACAGTTGTCAATGTCTATCCTTAAGGTCCTTGTATACCTATATAATTTACAGCTTCTTAAAAAACAACCATAAATTTACAGAATTATTGTAGTATAAAATCACAAATTTATTATAAAGGGTTTGTTATCTTCAAGCAGAAGGATGCATTCAAATCAGTAACTGTAAAGGGGTACTTGAACCATTACTTGCAAATTCCATGTTGATGACAGTACAGTCATTGGAGCACTTCCCTTTAATAAAGAAGGTGTTCAGAGCTTGCAGTTTCTTGTTGAGACTGGAACTGCCACTGGCTTCTTGCACAAGGCTTTGCTCAGCCTGCTATGGTTTAAAAGTGGTCAGAGCTCCTAACAGAAATCTGTCTGGAAGCTTGTCCTAAAGTGAATACTCTAAATATAGTCTATAACTGTGTGTTACTTGTTTAGAAGTATGAGCAGTATGGGAAACTCCACATACAGGTTTTCAAAGGTCTTTTGTCAGCAGAGCTGTACTTAGTTCCTACCTCCACATGCCTACTCACAGGCAATGCCATGCAGTTCACAAGTTCTCCATGCTGCAGATTCACAACTGTACAACAAAAAAAGAATGCTTGTTCCCCTTCACCTTAGGTCTTCCTGCAAGATCTTCAGGAAAGAGCATTAGAATTCATACTAGCAGTTTCTACTACAATTTCAAAACATTTCAGAACATGGGGCATAATGTATGAAGAATTCCTTGAAATACCATAGCAGTCACATGGTTTGTGTTTATGAAAAAGTCAGTCACAAAAAGAATGTACTGCTCGCAAAGACCAAGGGATCTAGCTGCAGTTTATCATTGTAGAAAAGCATTCCACTCTGCCATATAGTAAAGGCCAATGTTGACACATTTTGGTTTTATTTAATCCCAATGAGAATTTCACCAAGATTAGATTAAGGTATTTGAAAATTTAACTTCAAAAGTCTCATCTGTGAATAGAGAAAGCCGTGCTATGATTTGTTAAGTCTTTTCTATAAAAAAGGTAGATTGAGGGTTTTAAGCTAGATGTGATGGTTAATATGTAAAGTTAGAGTGAGTTAATCTGGCTGAAGAAATTAAAGCTTTGGGTGTTCTGCTTGCAGAGGAAATTTTAGCATTATAAGATCGGTGCACAACAAGTCAAGGCATTCAGTTTAAAACTGTAGCTTGGAAAAGTATGTACTTGCTTCTGTTGGCCTCAAACTAACACTATTGTAAGATACACCATTACTGTGTAACAAAGAAGTTTGGTTTGTCAGGGTTTTTTAGAAATATCTTGCTTATATTATTTCCAGAGCAACTGACCTATTAAGATCTGAGTTTTACTTCTGATAGAGCTGAATGTTAGGTAAAACTTCTAGTCAGGTGTCCAATATGGAGAATGAGATCATAATATTCAGTAGAACTTCTAGCAAATATACTTTGATCATCTGTGAGGTGACTGTGCAGTTTGGTAGATTGCAATTATTATCAGTTAGAAGTTCAATTCTTTCCACAAAGTAATCAGCCAACAAAGATTAGCTCATTATGCAAATACAGACAGTGAACACTGTGTGCACAGTGGTGTAGCAAAGATGTTGCACTGCCAGTGAGCTTCTTAAGGTACAGAGAGAAATCAGAACTTAAACCAGTAAATGTAATAATAAAAAACAATTAGGAGTGTAAACATTAGGTCTGAGACTAACGAATTAGAAAAGAAATAACGATCAAATTAGTATGCCAGCATGGAGCCAGAATGCAAGGCCCTTCATAAAATAATCAGAGCACAACGGAGACCATCTGAATTTAAAATCACAGTTTCAGTGGATATGAAAGCATCATACACTTGCAAAAACAATGAGCCCCTAGGGGCACACGAAATCAACAGAGTTCTTACCCTACTGTAGAATGGTATTTTCTGTGGAATGCTTTACTCTGTTTACACAGCCAACAACTTCTTGACAGGACCCTTTTGTTAAAAGCAGAAGTGTATTGGCTTCAGGCAGCTCTTTTGAAATGTCTTAGAGTGAAGTGTTTTCTATAAGTGTACAGCAGGTATTTTGAAACCCCTACTTGCCTTACCTGAGATCAAGCTCTTCCCACTCTGGCTGCTATGAAAGTGGCAGCAACCTTACCAGGGGCAAAGAAGAAAGTACTCATCTGCTCACACCAGACAAGTTGCCTAGGTTGAAAGCTGACAAGTCATGGCCTGGCCCCATTTGGGAAGTGTTTTAGACACATGAATGCACACGTGCCTATGCTATGTCCATATAACTTTCAGGCAAGAGTGACCAGCTTTGAATTAGCACATCATTGTACATCTCCACGTCAATTTAGCCAATTCCAATCTCAATGAGAAACTCTAAAATCTGAACACTTTCTTAGAATATGGAAGGACTCAAATAGTTCCAGATTTTTAAAACAGGAAAAAAATTAAACTGGAAGTCCCAATTGTATGTGTTTGTTTAGGTAAAGTTACTCCAACAGCACTCCAAGAGACAGAAAACTAGCTTAAAGAAAGGTATTTGTTTCAAAGTTTGAGGCACTTAGCACCTGACATCCCATTCTTTCTGTAGGCCTTTGAATTGCCATATGTACTCAGATCCTTCTGAAGATGTTTTTTGTATCTTTAGAAGGATCTAAGCCTTTTAAAATGGTGTTTGGATGTCTCACTGCCAACTAGGGGCATGTGTCCTAAGAATTTGCTCAATTTCTTTACAATATTTTGGTCATTCAGTCAGTCTGAGATATACTTCACTGACACATTTACCATCCCATATCTAGCTGCAAATTGTTTACTGCTTTACAATATGATCTTCTTCAGGTTTTATCCAAAAGCCACCAATAATCTATATCTCAACTGCTTGTGTTAATTCAGGAGACTGTTTCTGACTCTCTTCAAATTGTGACTAACCCCATCTCCCCACCCTGCAAGAACCATTTGTTCCTTTGTGAATAGAGAACAGTCAGAGAAAATCTCTTCTGAAATGCAGCAGTGAAGCATTCTACCTGGTGTAGAGATGGAAGGTACAAAAGCTTTTAACCAGCAAAAGCATAAAAGGAGAGTTTGGACTGGGAAAAAAGCTAACCTCTTCACTAACGTGCCTATGTCCAGCTTGAGAGGGAATATTTTCCTTGCTGTATGTTAGACTGAAAGTGAAACACTAGTCTTAGAACCTGATATAGATGAGTTGTTTGTAAAAAAGCAATTACATACAAATTAACTACAAAATGTCTTAATTTCTCAAATTTCCAAGTAAACACCAGAAGGTAATTGGAGAAGGAGGGAGTGAAACGAACCCAAAAAAAGTCCTCAGACTTTATAGTCCTCAGACAAATAAATAGAAATGGGAAAGACAGTGATCTTTTGCCTATTCCCTTCTGTTCCACACATCTAAAGCCAATAAGAGAAAGGTATTTGTACTTTATGATTATGATGACATTATAATATAGTCCATTTCTCATAAGACCAAAAGAATTATGACCCAACTGCCTATCAATATTTTGGTTAAACTGCCTTTGATATTGTACAAAACACTGCTGATCTCTGATCTAACTCTGTAGACATTTCAGCCTGTGAAACCAGATAGGAAGATATCCAAACTGAACCCAACCTCTAAAATTTACATGTGACTCTTCTGTAATTCCTAGATCTGTACTATATCATGCCTAAGTCTTAGGTATAATCTCAGCCTGCCTGCCTGTGCACAAAAGAGGTCAGTAAAAGAAATTTATATCAGCTAATACCACTATATGTATAACATTTCCAAAACAACTCTAAGGATCTGTTATTTCAGAACCTAAGGCCACAGTTTTTATTAGGAACACTTTTTCAGCTTCACTTCTTTTTCTGTACTGTTTTTGCACATGACAGCGATCCCTATATGTACTACTCCAGTTTCCCTCAAGCCCAGTTTGCCCATAACACCACATAACGCAGGACTGCATCCAGGCTCATGCATATCTGTAGCTTAAAGTATTAGAGATTAATTAATTTCAAGCCAGAGTTCTCTGACTTAAGCTTTATAACTAATGCCCCACCTAAAATTATATTAGCACTTAGACAAACACTTATTTAGGTAGCATTTATCCTCATCCTTTCTCTGCTTTATCTCCAGGAGCCAGGCAGGAGCATGCAGAGCCGCAGGCCGTGTGAGACTCAATTTATAAGGGGCTCCATGATGGCATATGCCACTTTCAACATGGGTTCAAGCCTGCTGAGTTCCCAGCAGATCATTGGAAACACAGAAGTCTTGAGTTTTTTGATAAAACATCTTTCTGAATCTTTGCCAAAATTGAGCTTGGTATTTTGCATTCAAAGCTAATATTTTAAAAACCAAAAAGTAGCAAGGCAGGTGCTGGAGCAGCCTACATGGGAACCACACCAAGAACAAAGCAATAAGATATATTTTGGCTATCCCATCCAGGTGTCTGTATAAATTAATGCTACAGTTTCTTTCTGCCTCCTATTCCCCAACACACACTTCTTCTATAGCATATGATAAAAGTTATTTTTTGTTTCTTCCAATATCCCTTTTCTGTAGGAGTGAAAGAGCAGCAGCGTGGTGGTCTGGCAGTTGGCCAAGGTCAACCCAACACAATCTGTTTTTTTCTGATATTACCAATCACTTGTTTCCTGGACTTGAAGAGGAAATCAAATACTTTGTCTTTAATTGTTACAACTTCCTTGCTTTCCTTCCACACAGAAAAATTAACAACTATTTCTGGTAATTTCTACATATTTGTAGCACTGGAGTAAATAATGTAACTAGTTTGGGTTTTGGGGTTTTATTAACAAATAACATTTTCCTCATACTCATCCTTTCAGATTGTTACTTTCACAGTGTACTGATGGATGGTGTGATGCAACTTCCATTGCTTTTGTGGTATCACAAATGGCCATATTCAGCTTAAGGCAATTTAAGAATTAACAGCAGAAAACCTCATTTATTCTAACCCGTTTGAAAGGATAAACCAAATTGTAATGCGTGATCAGCTGAACAGATAACTAGCAGGATTTGCCACAGTGGCTGTATTAAGAGTGGCTGTATCACATTATTTCAAAACATAGAGAAAAATAATACGTCCATGACAGTGAATACAGACTGAAATTCTGAAGCCCTTCCCAAAGTCCTGTTGCATTCAGGTTTAATACACAGTTCTCAAAGTCATATAGCCAGAGTAATTGATAAAAAGATAATCAACCAAACCTTAACCAAATACTCGGAATTTTCTCTAGTGACAATATTTGTGTGTATATTAATACAGTAGAGGATATCACACTGATCAACTTTGCATGTTTATTTCTGAAGTATGGAAGCAGCAAACTCAGTGATTTGTCTTGCAGACTTGCAGAAACAGTCAAAAGACATACATAGGGTGAGTTATAGTAAACTTTCACAGGCAGACACACAATCCTATTTGTCATTAAGCTACCTGAACTCTGTACACAGTACTTGGCAAAAGATTTAACACAAGTTTCCTGGCTTTCCTTACCCTTTTTCAAAATATACAGGATTTTTTCCAGCAGGAGATTCCCATTTTCAACCCTCTTCAAGATACACACCTCAGTTCCACTACTACCTATTCAGTCAATACAGGTAAGCCAAAGGAAGTTTTTTATTATGCTCTAAAACCAGTTTCTCTCCAGGTTGCATCCAGACTAGTCGTCATTTGTGTTTGTAGTCTGAGCAGCCCTCTGCCTATGTTTTCAAGGCTTTTGTTACCATTCCAGAACTGTCATTTGACATCCTTAATGATTCTAAATTATGTTTGCCCCGAAGTGCAGCCTCAGCTCACCTTATTGCTGACTGGTACACGTGCACATTATGTGGCAGCTGAAATTTCATTGCATATAGCAGTGACTCATTAAAAGAATCTATCAGTACAAAGCATACATTTATTACAATTTATATCGTCATGGGAAAATGCCGTTTCCCAAATATAAAAACTTTCCCAGACCCTGAGTAGTTAATGGCTTTCCGCAACATTTAATATATCTGATAAAAAAGTACCTGGAAAGAAGAGGTTCCATTGGTATTTCTGTTTTGCAAAACACCCTGTGCTCACCTTGACCCTAAAGCCTTTCATTACATTTTCTCTCCCCTGTCCTGCCGAGGGGAGGAGTGATAAAGTAGTTTCTGTGGTCACCTGGTATTCAAGCCAGGGTTAACCAAATCACACTGGTCTGGAAAAAACCCAGAAGTATCTTACAAATGTTACCTCATTGGACAGTAATTATTCTGTTTAAAAGTTATCTTACTGGTGCAAACTCTTTTGTCTTAAACAAAGCAACACTGGGTACACCGCAGCAGACCTTAATTCTGTCTACAAACACAGCGCCAGGGGAGTCATTACCACAATCTGTTGCCATAGGCTGGTGATTACAGTTCAGAAGGATTCTTTCCCTGTTGATGCATCATGCCAGGTATTGAAATAAGACTGAGTAGCAGCAAATTGAGCTATATGCCAGCATGGGGGGAACTTTAATGAGAACAGAAGCTCCTTTGCATCAGCAATATTCTCAGCAAATTTTCCTTTTTTTCCATGGTTATCAGAGCAGTGGAAAAGCTTTCCCAGTTATATTCTTGAATAGAAACAGACAGACTCTTCTGTTAGACCCCGTAAGGAGACTACTATCACCCATTAAGCACTGTATATGTTATTTCCCTCTTAGAAAAATCAGAAGATTTTGATCCCTTCCTTTTTAATTCTGCTTCTCCTTCCCCACTGTTCTCACACAAATAGCAAATGAGTGGGATATACCTGCTCTGGAGCAGATCCTACCCAAGCTCATTACCTTACCACCACTGTTACCTGAGCTGTGACTAAAAGTTACAGGCAAGTGAACAGGCACTAGTGAGGTTTTGAGGTATATCAGCCAGCCAGCAATGCTTTCAGCATCTATTATCAGAACTGAACTTTCAGCCATTTAAAGTTCATTCTAAGTTCACACTATCCTCTGATAAAGTCAGGGTAATTTTCCCATCAACTTCAACAGCACTGATAATTCACTTTTGGTTCTAGCACCTTTATCTATATGTAAAAGGTAAGATTTAGTGGTGCATCATTCACATGCTCAGCAGTACTTGCTGTAGGGAAAACACTGAGAAAACTAACAGAAAAAGAATAATCATTTTATTATTATCACTTTGTTATTTTAGCAGCATGCTAAGAGTTACACATGTAAAAAAGATTACAAAAAAGCATTGCAAAGCTCTAACACTTCATTTTGCTTCAGATATCCAAGTAACCTTTACTAATTGCATTGATTGTTAGAAAAAGACAATCCCTAAATAAGCAATGGAGTATTACCAACATTTTTTTTCACCTTTACAAGAAAAGCAAAGCACTTGTTCCAAAAGATTTAATTAAAGGTGCATTAAGCCAGAAGTATCAGAAAAAAATATGTTATTAACATTCCAGTTCCACTTTAATGCTACTGACTTTAACAGAATGTCAGTAACAAATCCAAATTTTTCATTACAAAATAATGAAAAAACCCCAACCAGTAATTCAATCCTTCCTTATTTAGCACAAATTTCTTTTGCTTTATTTGTATGTCACTGTTTGTTCCCTCTGTTCTGCACTCCTGCCTGCAGTGATTAGCTCTAATTCAGTCCTAGGCTCTGAACCAGACATTAAGATGCCATACCTGCACCCAGAACAAGGTCAGCTCTGCCAAGGGTTGGATTTTTGAAGGTCCCAGAGTGTTAATTCATTCTACGCTTTTCAATGTCATCCTACATAAGTTTGCTAGACACCATGATGTGGAATAAAACGATCTATTCTTCTGTGAGGATGCCTGGTAATCTAATAGCTCCAGTGAGCAAGAAGGGAGACTTCAAGAGGGATATATCAATGTTGTGTGTGCAGTGTGTCAGGGGAAATTCCTGTTGGTCATGAGAATTGATCACTCTTCAACTGATAGTGACTTGGTGCTTTAGCCTCTTTGAGATATTTACAGTCATTCTCTGGGCTCTCAGAAATATCTGAAACATAATCTCTTTTAAGAAAGTAACAGCCACTATCAGAAGCTCATACTTTGAGAAAGGAGGAAAACAGAATATGTGCATTTTGCCTAACACTGTGGTCCTGAACAGTAGCTTTCTTTGTTCATAACTGATAGGCAATGAGCCTCTTCTTATAGAATGTCACTTTTGATGAATTGATTTGGTATTGCAAAACTAACACAGACAGCTAAAAAGCCAGACAAGGAAAACAAGGAACTGTTCCTATTGCTTTCCCAGTCCATTTAAGAGTTGATGTCATGGTTCAGGGGCCTTTCATTTACAATTTGTCCATTATCTGTTGTGAACAGAATTGACTCTCATTAGATCAAACCTGCTTATCCTCACTCAGAATCAGATTGGTCTTAACCAAATATATAGAAAGATCACATTTCTGTAAATAGAAGTTACAATTCTGAACATGATCAGTGCCCCCAGAAATCATTACAATACATGGATAAAAGTATCAAAAATTTACAGATTCCCACCCTCCTCAATTCTAACAGAAGTTACAAGTGAAAATTTCTATACATGTTTAGCATTTTAGAAAGAATGAGAAATCTTAACTTTTGTCATACTGTTAAGTAAGTTCTGATTTATTTTTCTAATAAAGCCTAATTATGACTGCATGTTTATCTCATTACAAGAGCTGATACTTTGTAAAACTGTAGAGACTCCCAGATACTTAAAAATTATTATGAATCACCATTTAAGGATCAAAATTTTATAGCTGAGGCATTTCCCAGACTTTCTTGTGAGCAATGCTAAATCTACCTCACCTATACAAAAGTGATATTCCACAGTAGCCCAGTGTTATGAGGTCACTGTGGGTTTCAAACATTAGACTGTTTTACTCTTAAAAACTAGTCAGAGGTATAAATGGACCCAATGAAAAAAATCCCCTACTTATGCTTCTTCTTCCCAGAAGGTGTGCAGATTTGTACATCTCATGTGATTCTGTAACTGTCATGATTCCCAACTAAACTACATAAAACTATTTCTTTTTCCCATTCAGTTATTTATTTCTTCATGCTTCACAATTGACAGTGTTGATCCCTTTGTTATTCATTCAGAAGAAACTGGAGAGTAAGACATTTATAAAACCCTCTCAAAGATATTTGCTGGGATATATTTCCACTTGCTTTTCCTTTCCTTTCTTTAGCTTCAGTGAAATCAAGAGCAACCCTAAAAACAGAACCTATTTGGTATCCCAGAGTCCATATAAAACCCTTCCCTGAGGCTATTTAAATTGTTTCTTCCTGCTGTAGATGTTACTGTATGCAGACACCTTCAAAAACTCCTTTTAGCAAGTATTACTATACTAAAACTTCCTACTTCCTCAGATAAGTATGAAAAAAAATAAAATAAAAAAACAACGGAAAATTTTGGTTCACTGTTCTCCAAGTATTACAACTTTTCATAAAGCACAGATACAGAGTTCTATTTCAACAGAGCCTTTTGGGACAATGTAATTTCTATTCTACAGCAGCAGACAAGGAATGATGCGTCTATGCTGTCTCCTGGCAGAGCTGATTATAGTACATCTTTTAAACCTGTTATCAACTCTTGCTGAATACTGATGCTTTTCTGTTCAGGCTAGCACAATTTCATGAGGAAATAACCCTTTTCTGCCTTTAATTCAGCTCATTGGCTCTTTCTACTGCATTGAGCTCCTGCTGTCCTCTCAGGGCCACATTTGTGGGCAGAAAACAGGTGGCAGATATGTCTAAGTGCTACTCCTTCCCACAGTTTCCTTGCCTGCTACATGCAGGCTGGACATTTACCAACTCTTATAGATGCCACCTTTGTGTGAGAAAGATCTTTCCTGAAAGAAGCAATATATGGTACTGCACTGCAATGAATTCCCATTTTGTCCGCCTATTAGGGCCAAATATCGCACCTCACCCTTATAACTTTTGTCTCCCCATCTCTTCCTCCCTCCAAAATCAATCCTACAATGATTTACTGTTACAGAGAATATTGTCTCTTTCCTATAACTCCATTTTTCCTTCAAGAAAAGATGAGAAAACTTCCAGCAAGATAGATGAAATGTTAAATCTGAGCAGAGATAACACTCTGTAGACATAAAGTGTTCAGTGCTTCATCAAAATATCTGCCAAAAGATTAACAAAAATTAACCTGTATGAGGATCTGCTCCTAGGAGCGCAATGAGGATTAAAATTGAACACTGGTTTTAACAATAAGCTAAATGTGTGAAGATACATAAACAAGTAAATGTCATGGTATTCTGATAAAAAATGTGACGCCTTAGGTATTTAAACAAAGCAAAACAGATATTCCATCTGCCTTACCCTGAAACACAGATATATAACGCAGGCAGTCTGCCTATCACAATGCAGTTAGCATAGAGTAAAGGCAGAAGTGCTAGATAAAAGCTGAAATAGGCTACAACTTGAAAAACATCCAGGATAGGTTTTTTAAAAGCCCATTAAGAAGAATAGGCTATTAAAAATATCCTGAAGTGCTTTTCTGCACCTTTGTAAAAGTTCAGACTTCACACTTCAGTCCCAGAAGTGAGTAGAAGAAAAGAGCAAAGGGCTTATCTTTTCTGTTCTTAGCCTCACTACAAGCTTTATTAGTAAAAGCCTAGTCTCCATTCCAGAACCACAAATTGAATTCGGCTGAAGAGACGTAATGTATTTGGCCTCTAGTTCTCTTAAATTCAATAAACAGACATGTTAACCACTGTGAAAATTGTTTCAGGCTACATCTAGAAAGCACAGCCCACATCACAAATTATATTTCATTTTAAAGGCAAGTCATTTCCTACTGTTTTTAGGGGAAGCAAAGTCATGGCTTCAGACTTATGTGGTATTTCTGATTTAGCTAATGAGGGCACTATAAACCCAAGGGTTGCTAGCATTGTAAAGAAGTGAAGTTGACTTACTCGTTGCTTTTGATTTGCTTTGGAACTGTTATTCTGCCTCTGAATGTGTAATGAATAGATCTGCAAGAAATTAGTCTTACTAGGGTGAGTAAAGATGGCACAGACTGTTTTGTTCTCACCGCTTCAAAAATGATTCTTCCCTGCTGGGTTTTACTGTCAGAAACAAAGTGAACAGTTTTCTTATATTTAAAGTGCAGTTAAAAGATTTTCACCTTGGAATGAAAGGAAAACCAGCCAAGTCTCATAATTTGGAAGCTAAATTCAATGATAATAGGGACCATGTTTGTTCACTGTCACTACAGCTGTGAGCTACCGGGCCTTCAATGACTCCACTGATGGACAGACACATACCATCTGTGTACAGAAATGTGACAATGTCCTTACTAAGATGAAACCCTAGATACTGGGTATGAAACAAATCCACTTCCACCAAAAACTTCGTCTATAGTCACCTTTTTTTATTGTTGCAGTTGAATAATAAATACATCAAAGGATATGGTCTTATCCTATTTAGTCATTGACAGACATGTATATGTATCATCTGTATGGACAAAATGTTGCATAAAAGGACAACATCTCCTGTGTTAGCATTGCTTGTTGGTCTATATGCTCTGCATGGTGATTACATAGTTCCATCACACACAATGTTCCCATTCTATTCCATGTTGATAGCAAAAAAGTGGACTATGATACACATCACATTTCACCAACAAAAGTTAACATGCATAGTAAGAAAAGATCTGCTTACTGCTACCCAAAATCGAAGTAGTAGATGTGGCATCAAATACTTTGCAAACATCTCCTCAGGGAAAATTCACTGGTTCTGGACATTCAGGCAACTGTTTATTTGTCTCTTTACTGATCTGTGGTGGCTTTTCCTCAACTCTGCCCAAAACCCAAACTACCACATAGTCAAAGAGACATGCAGCTTGATCCCAAATCCATCCAGTGATATTAAGCATACGTTCCTACCTTCAAAAGTGCTGATGAGGTGGATGGATGATTTTGAGGGAATCAAATGTAAGTTCAAGCATTCCTAAAAGGACAACATAAATGCTCTGAACAAATGTAGCTATAGGCAAGTCGAGGATTAAGGGACATTAAAACACCAATAAGAAAACAAGTTTCACAGAAAAGCCACACATCTTCAGGATAAACAAGTGATTCATTATCAAGTACTTTACCATAGCACAGACCACACACCTCACCCAACTATCCATACCTCACTGTGTTTTATCTATACCTAAATCTTAACATAAGGCTCAAGCATTAAAGGACTGTCATGCTGCCTGATGGCCATAGTTAATTGGCGTCCTTAAGAAAAGCAAAAACCAGCAGTATATTCCTTGTTATGGAAACATATCTGCTTGAACTCTGCCATTCTTTAGCAGTTTGCATTTTTCTGCTACTTTAATAAGCTATTCACTTTCAGAAATCCCAACTGCTATGTACCTCTGCCCTGTAATCGATTTACCTTTTAAGTTGTGTTCAATTAAACTAAACACTAAGTTGACTGATTGTCTCAGATCTCTCACTAAAATGAAATATTTAGTTGTTTTTCTTCTTGTTACTGAGATTTTTCTTTTTTTTTTTCTTTTCTCTTTCTCCAAGAGGTAAAATTTCCTATTTTCTTTATTAAACCTTTAAACATGTTTTCAGCATGTTCCATTGTGGACATTTAAGTTCTTCAACAGATTCATGGTCTTGCACTCACAGGTCATGCTTGTTCTAGCACGGGAGGGAGCCAATCGTTCACAGTGGACTGATAACCCTCCATGACTCATTCTTATCTCAGAATGCATTTTGCAGGTATAACCTATTTTCTTTTTTTAATTTATCTATAAATACATGAATTTACAAGAGGAGAACTTCAACACACAGTTGTTAACATGTACTAGCATAAAGTGGAAATCATTGCCCAAACTGCAACCCTTTGTTTTAACCCAGACACTAACAGAAATTCTTCTTCAGAAGAGGACTCATTTTACACCTATGTTGTTCCTACTCATACATCAGAAAGGTTGGATTATGCTCCTAGGTTCAGGGGTTTGGTTTTTCTTATTGGTTTTGGTTTTTGCTTTCTTTCTTTCATGAAAAGAAAATGGTCTTATATCAAGGATCACTGGTTTTAATTTGTCAAAGGATTCCTGCTATGAAACATTTTGTTTCATTGCTCTAAAGGGCAGAAATATAATCTTCCTCCTTTAATCTTTCACAGTAAAGCAAAATGCCCCACTTGATACATATTTTTCAAAATTTCATCTGCCACTTATAAGACGACAAAACTTCCCACTGATATATCTGTATCCATGGCACTTGGAGACAATATGGCATGTATATGAGAATAGACACAATAGATGAAGAGAAAAGAAAATGCTCAGCAATCTTGCATTATGGTGACTTTGCAGTGACTCCATATATGACCAGATAGAAGTTAGTTAAACTTAATAGCTACATTCCATCTGTGACAGAAAGCTAATGCTCTTCTGCCTTATGTGATGGGTGGATTTTAATTTGCCAAAAATCAAACAACTCAAGTATTGTTTTATTTTTATTTTTGTATTTTGCTGAATGTAGGAATTATATTTGATAGAAACTTTAGAATAGTTTTTAACTGTTAAGCTTTAAAATGCACCCAGTCTGTGGCTGTGAGGAACTGATAATGATCCTTTCCTTTGAGATGTAAGTAGCTGACGCCTCTTCTATCAGAAAAACTGGTATTCCAGGTTCTTTATCTTTTCCTGCAGTCGGTGTGGAGACAGAACCATCACTCCTCATTAATATGTAAGAACTGGCCTTTTTGTTAGAAACTGGTTTTTCCAGACCAAGTCCACCCTTCTTTTATCTTCCAAGACAGGGCCCTGAGACACCCATGATAACAACCCCCCCCCACACCGAGGATGGACATTGATTCTCAATCCCCAATTCCTGACGAATGCCAGGGCAAAGTTATTAAGTTAAAAA